>JAECUM010070429.1:0-12500 GCA_016617855.1 Megalonaias nervosa | reverse complement strand
TTACCCATATGACGAAAGACATAATGGGTGAGCTTGGAACAAGGTTTCTCTAAATTGTTTATTTTAGGAGGAGAGGAAACTGGAATACATTCTAGTTAAGGATTATTTAAACATACCTGTATATACTGTAACAGTATGGATTTGGTTTCCGCTTGTGAACCATCTTAATTTCTTAAAAATACCTAAAAGTGAAACTCATAGTGGCTATTTATATCCAAATGTGATGACATGAGCACATGCCTATGACGTCATATATAAAATATTTGGCGTGGTGTTATCAGATTAACAACGGATTAGAAATTTTTTGAAATTTTGGGGGGAAATAAGAAGCCTTATAGTACCCACCCCGATTTCGTACTTTCGTTACAATTGTTTTAAAAAACGAACAAAAGGGTAGCCACTTCACCAGTTTGGTTTAATCCAATTTTACTGTAGCCTCTGTCGTACTTTCGTTACAATTGTTTTAAAAAAGAACAGAAGTGAGCCACTTCACCTATTTGGTTTAATCCAGTCTTCATGTAGACATACATGCTTATACTTGCTTATATTCTGTGTGAGCATAACAATGTCGTGTACCACTGATTATGACGATGTATGCTGAGGATCTCTTGTGCTATATAACTTATAACATTAACTTATACAAGGACCGGTGTTTCTAAGTAATAAATAAATTTCTCTTTGTCACTGTCATTAGGCGAAAGTTATTTACATTCACACTGCAATTTTTGCAGTGTTATGTATATGTATCTTGTGTCTTTAGCTTTGTCCATGAATGCAGATTCCAAGGAGCATTTCTAAACAACATATTCCATAGTTAACTTTTGTCCACGACTGTGGGTTGATTTTCAAGATAATATTTGTAACACGGTTACGTTGCCATTTGATCTTAGAATGTTCTAGAAAGAGACCTTGTTAATCAATTTGATGGGAAAATAACCCACATTCTCGTCCACGTATTGCGTTTTAGGTTTTCCATATATGGTTTGTGATCAACAAAATTATTTATTCCTCTCTTTAACATCAGTCTTTCTGTAGCCAGTTTATTTTGTTCAATAATAATTTGCGAGGCATGCATTATGTATTCAAAGTATTTATTGAAATTACAAAGTGCTCATTAGCATCGTAGACTAAATCACCATTTTGGGTTTTACATTCATTTTAAAAAATTCTGGATTCAGCACATTCAATGTTGGAATTCATTCAAACCATTATATTCACTTGCACTTGTGAAAGAACTTTTAGGATTATTTAGGATTTTGTTCACACTATTTTAACTTCCTCTTAAAGTTTCATTTTGTAATTCATAGAATTAAATTATGTGTTGCATTTTTACAAATCTTGTTTGCCTTTTTTCTGTCACTTTGTGTACGAACTCAGAGGTGTAAACGTATGTAGATATAAGGAAAACATTGGCATAGTACTTTTGTTAACACTGGTACACTTGAACCTCTCAAACTCCTGCAAAACCTCCCATGAGCAGATGTTACCGGCCCCATTGCAAAATTTAGTTGCTTCTGACAAAATTTTCAGATCACACTGTGGCCTGAATTGAGTCATTATTCTCAAATTTAAATATGAATTTGTCAAAAATGTTTAATAACCAATGCCCAAAAAAACTGAATGCATTTGCTTTGTTATCCTGGATAGTATGAGTTAATCAATTTATTACATTAATCTGTACAGCAGGACAAATGTATGGTGTTGCTTCAATTTATTTTGCCAATAATAGGCTATCGTCAAAGGCATGACGGCATTAGAAGTTGAATATATTACTTTAGGACTAGAAGTCATTCGTTTAGGACCTGAGTCCTATAATCTTGGCACAGCGACGATCCCAGGTTCATTCGCTTCTCGTGGCTCTACAAGACACCATTGTGTCTAATTCTAACCATATTAAACTGTATATGATACAGGTTTTGCAGAGGAACAATGCATAGCTAATTGTTTATTGTATATCCTTTCTTTGCATAAAAGGTTTGAGAGCAGTCTAAATGCCCCATGATTGCATCAACGTTTTTGTGATTTAAATATCCCTTACTTGTTCAAGCTTTTAAAAAGTTTTTGTTTTTAATGAGATATAGATTGCATATCTTTTACTTTTATTTCACCTGTTCTTTGTCTTGGGGTGCATTTAATCTTTCCCTTAATTTTTTATCAAAGCACGATCTAATCTAGAACATATTGTATTGCTTCTTGCTCTTATTCGCTGTCTTTTGTCATATATACCACACTCTAAAAACTTGTTTTATTTAAAAAATCTCAAAATTCTTATTCTCCTTAATACTTAAAATATGTATAGTTCTTCCGTCAGTCACTTTATTCTCATGGTGTTTGTTCCCAGCTCTGTCACAATATAACAAATATTTAAGTTAAACGAATAAATACTTTTTGCTTGTTTATTCCTTTTGTTGTCATTGTTTGTAAACAGCTCGATTACTATCCTGACTAAAAAGCCATCGCCTAAATGAAATAAGGAAGATCGTCCTTTGCACAAACTGTTTCAAATTTAGACCTTCTATTTCAATCTAATTTGATTTTAGGTTTCTAATTTTCAGAAAACCAAACAGATCGATCATCTTTTTCTTTCTTGCTTGATTTAATCTGAATCATGTACATTGAACTGTGACGAGTGTTGTTGTACAAGTCAATCAAATTTGTTAAAACGTGAACCCATTCTCTATTTTTGTTCTGAATTAAAACACTACCACATTCAAGACGATAGTGGTCTGTGAAATCACAAATATTTATCTTGTCTCAAAAAGTATAAAATGACCTCAGGTAGTGTTTTCCTTGCAAGCTCTTTCTGTTGTAAATCTAGTTTGTTTCATCAAACTGCTTCTGTTCAGACATTATTTCTCAGACGATTTCTCTAAACCATCGTGTATGCTATGCTTATGCTTTTGTTCAGTTTGCTTGTCAGCCAAGCGTGAATTAAAAGATATCACTGTCAAACGTACCTGTATCTATAATTGCCTATTCTGTATATTTGGATATCAATTATGTCTGCCGCTTGTTATCCACGTAAATAATGCAGGTTTATATGCGGGAATTATTTCTTCTCGTTTGCTTGCATAATATATAGATAGAATGTTCAGTTAGTTATTTTTCAAATTCATTATATTGTAGTTTGGTTTGTCTTGCATAATGTGTTCACATAATTTATTTTTTTTTTTACTCAGCCGGATTTTCCTGAAAATATTAAAGTTGGTTTAAACACCAATGTTTGTCACTCACTTAAAACCGCATGAAACAGTCCGAGAATAATTTAAGCTGCATTTATTGTTTTAAAATGTTACGAACGAGTAGATATTACTCTTCAACTGTAACTTTAGTGATCAGCAGTATAAAATATTGCAGAAAGCTTTGAGTCGTGCGAATAATTTAAGATTTGGGAGAATTTAGCCATTACTATATATGTTTAACAAACGATTACATTATGTTTGGCGACACCTTGTTCTGTTTAAGATTTGATTTAGTTTTCATAAATGCTCTCTCGGATTTTATAGATTCGTGGACGTTTGACCAGGTTAACGAGACCTTCAGTTTGTCCTGTAAATTAACATTGTTACAACATATGCATTTATCAACAACAAATACATACTTTTTTCCTTATTTTGCATAGTATCATTGCAGCCTTTTACTTTTCAAGCATTAAAAGTAAAATGTACACCTTTCCTAAAACTTTGGATTTATAAATCCTTTTATATTTTGTATCAACAAATAAACACGTTTATTATTCATCACAAATAATTTGACCAGACTTTCATCCCTTTAATAATTCAAGGCAAGTTGTAATAATGTTGGCATGCTGATATTAATTTAGCTTTTATCCTACAATCGTGAAATATTTCAATCATATCTATGAAATATGTTGATTGCAGCAAGTTGAAAAATGGACGTTTTGATATCTAGTATTGAGTGTTCTTGTATCTTCCGCTCTTGTGTCCTAAATAGTTTGATTATCCGCCTCGGATGATGGAGGTCCCGGGTTCGAACTTATATATTATCGTGCAGTGATGTCACACACGTTCATTCATAGCTTCACTCACAGATGAACAGCTCTTTCGGAAGGGGACATATTCGACCTCTTTCTTTCTGATGTCAGGAACGTCGCATTACAAATTTTTCTTTTCTTCTAATAACTTCCACATATAGAAATATTCAATATATATTTCAGCAATATTTATGAAGACCTTCTTCATGATATAAATTTATCTTTAACCGAATTAAAGGTCTTAATTTTGCTAATATTAAGAGTTTCATGGCTGAGGTATTCACCTCAAAGAGTCTCATGGTTGAGGTATTCACCTCAAAGAGTCACATGGCTGAGGTATTCACCTCAAAGAGTCTCATGGCTGGGGTATTCACCTCAAAGAAATCATATTGGCAATGGTTTGAGAATACATGACATATATGGAACAACACTGTTGATACCACTTTGGAGCCTCTTGTATGTGTGTCAGAACTGTACAGTATCCCTCAATACGTCAAAATGGCTACTTTAGTCATCACCTTTCTACCCATATAATGTTGTACAGAGAACAAAAGCAAGGTACCACAATACAGTTGATGACATTTATATATCCAAGAAAAGGTTCTCTATGACATATAAAACTGAGAGAAATAGAAACTAACTCTGACAGGATTCGAACTTAATACGTCAAGCTAATTTTTTTCATTCTCTTTATTCAGTAAGCTACTTCTGAGCACATCGCACAGTGTGGAAAATGTTATAAATCATCATAAGCTATATCATATTTTAATCAGAATATATTGTGAAGTCACTTTTACCTGTAGAACAAAGCCGGGTACATCAGATATTTGATATAACAAGGGTTTGCAAAAGAATTCTTCCAAGTAAACAGTTTGGCAGTTATTCGCTTGAACTGAATGGTACATATTAAATTAAGGTCAATAAATCTCCGTGCAAAATCAATCTTCTCATAAAATTACTTTTGTGATGTTTCTTTCAAATGAAATGTGCCTTCTCCCCTTTTTGACATTTTTTATCTTAATGCGAAGAAAGTATGTAACGCTATACGCTATACGCTATACTTCCGTTTGTCTGGATTATAAAATTATATGTTGTTAATTACACCTTCGACATCTAAAAACGTGTGAATATTGTAAAGAAGCATTTAAGAATAAATATATGGAATTAATAACATTGCTTTGATACGATTTGTCAGTGACAAAAACAAAATATGAGCGTTAATATCCCATCATGCAATTCTCACGTCATGTTATTTTTCCGATTTCCAACTTGGCCGAGTGTGGCATGCTACTCAGTAGACCTGAAAAATACAAAGCCTGAGATAATTTTCTCTCATTTAGATTTCTCGAATCAACTGGGATAATACTTATTTCATAAATGTTAAATAATCAAGTGAATTGAATAATTAACTTCATCATCCTCATCACCATCATCTGTATATAAGGTATTTTGTAGAGACGTCAAATATTAATATTTCTCTGATAAATAACTGAATTATTAATTTTAGATTTATTGATATATAATTACGAACGGATGAATTTTGCGAACTGTATATTGTCTATCTTACAATCAAGACATTCACATCCTGCAGAGGCAGTTGGAGTTAGGTGTCTTCCAAAGAAATACATGGTGGATACCGAATCAATGGAATGTCAGTTGGATTGAAACCTGCATCATTCTGATTTCTAGTCTGTCATGCTAATTATTACGTTGATATCGTTACCAGCTTTATGGGTTACTTAATATGAGCGTACTTACTTATCATGAGCCTTTTGGAACACACACTCCTTCTTTGCACCACTGAAAAATATATTATGATTTATGTATATTTGAAGGGATTAGAAGCAAAAATGCTAACGTTTCAGCTACGGGTTGTTATTTTTTTTTTAATTATTTGTAGTCTACTGAATGTAGCGGTATAAATGATTCCATTTAACTGTTGTTATGTATCTATAATTTCTATTTAAAAACTTTCGTGACTTGAAACTGTAGGGATTATCTTTAATTCCAATTTCGTACGGGCATAGGTTCCATTCCAGGCTCCATAAATAGATGCTTACAGATACTAATAATACAAGTCTCAGGACATTTTCCACTGGACAGGTCCGTCAGGTAGTTTCTTAGAAGAATTAAACTATTTCTCATTGAATGGGTTAGACAATGTGAATTTTTATGATGTTGGAGATTTCCGATGAGTCACGTAATAAGTAGTGACGAAATGTGCGTTTTACCTTTTCGCCTCTACGTTTGGACCTCTAGTTGCACAATTTTCTCGTTCCTATTTCTCGTGTTCGTGTTGTAACATCGAGTCTTCAGACCCATTTTATGTTTTATTTGCATATTATTTGAGAGGAAACATTCGTTCGTATTATTCATTGGAAAAAGAAGGTGTTCATTGGCTATAATTGTATTCTGGAACCATTATGAAATATTCAAAGGAGTCTTGAACAAAGCCATTTTGACATGTGAGAACTGTTGGTGGGCTAAAATATTCATAGAACTCAAACTTATACGGAACATTTCTTTCTTTTGGACATTAATGAACCTTTTCAGGATTGTTTTGGATTCAGTTTATATACCTGAAATTACTCTTAAATTTTCATTTTTAACTTTCACAATTAAACTTTTTTAACGTTTACAAACTTGTTGGTTTTGCTTCTTTCTGTTACTTAGCTTATGACCATAAGTCGTTGCACTGTGCATTGCTGCAAAAGAAACGGAATGGTAACTTATTACACCAAATCTAATTTGACTACCAATGGTTAGAAATGATATTGCTTTTGCCATAGCCTTGTGTTACAAAATACCATTTGATGGACGGGCATGTCCCAACTTTGAAAACCAATTTGAGAGACAGAGAGACAGAGAGACAGAGGGGGGGGGAGGGAGAGGGAGAAAGATTACATTGTTTCCTTCACAACTGGTTCCGGTAGCTGCACTTAAGAATTTGTCGACGCATTGGCCTGTTTCTGGATCCGTACAAAACATGAACTGACAAATCATTGTAGGCAACCTCTTTAACAAAAAGAAGATAAATTATTCGTGATTCGAGGTATTTGAGCTCATTCAGCTACTCTTTTAATCTTGTGGTATTAGTGACTGCAAATCTGACAAATCTTCATCAGTTTCAGACAGTAACATATATAGTATGAGTATTTTCCAGACACATTTGGTTCCCTCAACCAAACTTTAAAGTAACTTTAGTAATGGGGAAAAGACAAAGAGTATCAGAGCTGTTGATGTCATATTAATATTAATCGTCAGTATACATCATATTGCATTATCTGAAGATTTGAATGAAACGTCTCGAAACTTCAGTGCAGGTGACATTTCTAAAACCCACCGAAAATCGGGCCTAACAGTGTAGCATTTACAGGCATGCATCTCTAAGGGTCGAGTTTGTTTCAATTTGTTTTAATTGTTACGTGTATCCCAAAACATTAATAGATTTATAACATTGAAAACACAAGCGAAGAAAACTAGCTGGAAAGCAACAACGCTAATCTTGAAATTCAAAATAGAAATAACAACATGAGAAACTTTAAAAGAATTGAATGACACAAATTAATAAATTCCAACTCCCCAAATCACAGAAAATCCTATGTTAATATGACTGAATCACCAAAATTTCTTTTGCCCCAGACATTCCATGGTTGGATGAATATAACAAAATGGCTACTGTGCTATAAATGTTAAGGTTGAGTTAATTGCATTACACAACTGCTCTCGAAATTACATCAGTGGATGAATATTGCAAGTGTAGCTAGAGCGCCAGACATTCCATGGTAGGGTTAATAGCTACAAAAAAATCGGAGAGCGGTCTTACCAGGTAGCAAACTTCTAATAATTAGATATTTTTGGTTAACTCAGCTAAATCTAAATAGCATAGCTAGCTTCAGTATACCTTTGAATGAACGTTTGTACAGCGATCCAAATTTAAAGTCTCGGAATTTTTTAGTTTCTTAATATTGTCTTTCAATATTGCATATCAGCATATTACCTATGCTTCGAAACATTTGTGTAATGAACAACTCTACAAACTTCAGAACATCAGATATACTTTTCAACATTGGCGTCACTCAAATACAACGAATTGCAGAGATTAATTGTATTGTGACAGTGGCATCCCTCATGTACAAGAAATCGCATATATCAGTTTTATTGTGACAGTGGCATCCGTCATATTCAACAAATTATGAATTGTATTGTACCGATCCCACATGTGACTAACATATTTTCTGAAGGGTGAACATCGAATGGAATGCGTGGCATGTCAGTGTCCAATGACAGTGGAACACAGTGTTCTCGAGTGTGCCGATTGTCACCATGTGAGACAGTATATGGTCCATTCATGTAATACTCACTGGAAATTAAAACACAGTTAACCGGTTGAGGGAAATCTATCACAATATACAATGTATACACTAATACGGAACGTTTACCACTAACGGAACAAACTATTCTTACTGCAAGTTGTCAGAAAGGCCCTTATGTGGCAACTAGGATAGATAGACCTTGGAAGAATATGTGTAGTCGGGACCTTAATACAAACTTAATCTTAATAAAGCATAAATGGCCTTCTTTGGCTATAAGAACGTATGTCAAACAAATAATGGACCAACTAGCAAGTTGTATCATCTGAACCTAAACAACATTTAACTAAATGAACATATAAGCAAACCAAACAAATTGAAAACGAAACGACCAAACATGAGATACAGGTCACAAACATCGTTTGTGCACTAAAGGTTTAGCACTTCATGACGTGTATCTCCTCTTCTAGACTTATCTATTCTAGGTACATTATTATGCATACAGCACGTTAAATCCAAATTGGTCCTGCGTTAAACGCAAACATTTCATCTAACCCACTAATTCATTAAAATATTAAATGCAGGGCACAACGGCTTGGTACAAACTACAGATATATTTATACATTGTCTTTATCACTTCAAATTTTGAATACAAGCTGCACGCAAGTCAGTCTAACGTCGTATGCATACAGGAGGCTATGAAGCCTGCATAGAAGTAAAATAAGCGCAGAAATTTAACTTAAGGTTCTGAAATCTCAAATGCACATCAGACTGACCATTTTATGTTTCAAGAGTTTGGTTCTAATACGTACATTTATCTAGTTTGAAAAGATACATAATTCTTAACATATTACTCCGGGAACAACGACCAGAAACCTGTCACTTTCGAAGCAACTTATTGCAAGTTTGATTCATCGAAAATAGAGCACGTGCCAATGATGGGTTTGTATTACTACGTGACTACTTCGTTGGCATCTACTCTCTGCTTGATGAATCTGGCTTTCTCAATCCACTTTTAACTTTCACTGCGTTACTGTATGCACAATCGAAAAATGAAACCTTTCAACATCGATTCACGTGATATACCCTATACATGCCATGTATTGCTTATCAAAAGAAGTTTAATTGGCATACTTGAAGAAGTTACTACAGATATGTTCCAGTGGCCCCGGACGACAGGGTGAAATAACTACTTGGTTAAGAAATAACTGGCCGCTGAGCGCATAAGTCCGATAGCCGCTGATTATATGACATTTATATAGAACGGGGCTATTTTTTTAAATGTCATATTCTTTCATACTTCGCAGCAAATGTACCAAATAGTTCAAACGTAAAATTCTTCTTACAAATTCTACCCATTAACATTACCTCTGCCAATCACAATTACTGACGATACACTATCATCATTTCACTCCTTTTCAATAATTTTCATTAGTCTCATTGATATCTAATTTATATCTACTGCTGTTACTTATCAATAATCGTGTATAAAATTAAAAATAATCATGATGCAATTTTCACGTTGAAACGTTTTTATAGAACTGTTTTGGGTCTGCTTCAGGAAAACTTACTATGGTAATTTGTTAAAACTAAAAAAAAAGCCGTATTCGTTGAAATGTCTGCTCAAAGCTCTGCTTACGCTGCATTGCCTGGCAATGTAGAGCTATAATCAGTTGTGTACAGTATGTACCCATTGCTAGGATTTACTCAAACGATTGATTTGTGTTTTAAACGCTCAATATGAAAATTTTCTTTACTGTCGTTAGCAGCAAGCACTCCTCTTTTCATCTTGTTCATGCAAATGCCATCCTCAAATAAACAGTTTTTGTTTCATCATTATATTTTCAGTTGACTTTTAACACTGTCTTGCAGAGTTGAATATATATATATATATATATATATATATATATATATATATATATATATATATATATATATATATATATATATATATATATATATATATATATGTAATGGTTGTACCAATAAGATGCTCCACATCTTGATGTTGCAACAACCATATTGCCTAGCTGAACTGATTTTGCAGAAATTTCTGTCTTACTGTATTCTGTATATCCTCATTCAATTATCATTGTAAATGTTTAAAGTCTAGTTGTTCAATGCGTAAAATGGACTCTACAACATACAATTGTTGCATATAAAGTATATATTATATAGTTTTGCTATTTCTTGATATACTCGAGCATTAAAATAAACTCTTGTACACGGATAAGGTGCAAAGCATGCTAGGATGCATTTTAAACCTAAAACGCATCTATTGTTACAGTATAGGAGTTTTAACTAGTAAATATTCGAATTACTTCCTTGTATTCGTATCAGCTCCTACTCAGTGACAACGCATAAATTAGATGATTTACAGAAGATTTTTATAACTATTTTTGATTTCATTACTTTTATGCATGGGCAGAGGGTATTGGTTTGTGGCATAAATAGCACGACTTAAAAGTATTATCTAGGTGCGAAGGGAGTAGGTCTGTCAAAGAATATTCTTGCATCGTGTGGTTGGCTGCAATTTTTAACGTCAAAGGCTCTTTCAGGCCTGATGTATAGCCGATGACACTAATACTGCAATAGTTCTATGGCCTTATATAAATATATTCATAAAACACATCACAATGTATAAACGTTCAAATGGCATATATTTATTAACCGTTTGGGATTTATAAAATAGAACTATTCTTACTGAATTTTGGTCATAACAATCAGGCAGATCAAAGATCAGTTAAGTGAAAAATTCATAAACCAGTAAAATGAATACTTGGTAGCAAGTCTAGCGTATGGGCATAGCACGAATTTCTCAGATTAATAAAGTATGCAAACTTGTTGATATTAATATTAGTTGCTTATGAGTAGGCCGACTAGCTATACTACTCAAACCAAAACCTAAAAAGTTTTAATATTATGTTCACCCATTAGTACACACACACCTTGTACATACACTACAGTAGGTTGACACACGTCCATTAATTCAAACTTAATTTGTACCTAACCCACAGTACATGAATCCACGTTCATTAGTACGCACTTTGTACATACCCAATTGTAGCTGAATCCTCAACCATTAGTACATACACACTTTGTGCATAAACCACAGTAGGTTTATCCTCATCCATTATTACACACACACACACACACACACACACACACACACAGACACACACACACACTATGTACATACCCCACAAAAGATCGATCCAGGTCCATTAATGATATGACACTGATCATTTAGACTGAACAGTTCTCCTGCTTGTTTCGACAGAGTTGTGGCCCATTCATTCATTTCTTCCTGGCTGTACTCACCCTTACTTTTTAAACACGCCCTGAAATACGAAATAGACCGTTTACAGTGAGATATGTACAGACCGAATGACATACAAATATATAGATGAATAGACAGACAGACAGACACTTAGATAAATAGACAGACATGAAAAGTTCCTAAGTTCTTTTCTACCACACAATTTCTTATTTAACTACCTACCTATCAAAGCAATTACCTTCCTACCAATATATATGCATAAATGTTTGAATGTTTAGACACACCGAAATGCAGAAACACGGCACACATGTATCTGTTGCATACAATAGGAATAAAACATGTTAGCTTTCATACTATATCATCTCATTGGACCACGGTAAATTTGTATTCATTATTTGAATATTACCTTTGAATTGCTGAGGTCTCGAACTGACCAGTACTCCCTAAATTGAAGTGTTAAATTGTGTTCCTCCTATGCATCTGGTCACACCAGTCACCCGTATCAGAAAAATCAGATATAAATGCAAATTTATAATGCCATACTCCTCGTTACACATTGCACATACTTGCTTTTTAGTGTCCTTATGAAAGCTTTCACAGAGCACTTAGAGAAAAGCCAAGGGTTTCTGGAGTATGGCTTGTTTGGGTCAAATACCGGGACTTGGGGAGTCATAATATAGTCATCCTTAGCCATGCAAGAAGTGACACCCGGAGTGCCGTCATGCTCTGCTCCAAGACTGAAAATATAAAACATGCAGAAAATAAACCATGTACTGTGTATCTTTTAGAAAGCAGATGTTTGACTACTATCATTATTAGTTCAATATTGCCTTCTATAATGTATGTAATAGAACATGGACGAGTATTGGCACACTATTTCCTTGTAAAATGTCAGGAATAGAATAGAGACGAG
>JAECUM010070428.1:0-23872 GCA_016617855.1 Megalonaias nervosa | reverse complement strand
GATGTAGAAGTGATTTATAGCACGGCTGATTAATTTGTGGGCTACACTGTATTTAAACAATGCTGATTCGACAGTTTCACAGGAGTTTTTAAAATATATTTGGAGGGCCAATAACGGTTACTGCTTTAATTATGGTGCGGATCGTCACCGGTTGCCTTATAACCAGCAATGGTTGCTAAGAGGTTATATGTGTTATTCTTTCAAACAATAAGTTGGAATAAGGTTTACATACCGATATTTCGTTACTAATTAGTTTACCCAGAGGTTATAACTCTCCGGTAACAGTTTATAAGGTTGCACCTGTAATTTGTTAACAAGGAAGACTCAACCAACCAGTCTTTCACAGTTATGACAGACAAAGATGCATAGAAGTTGAGATATTAGTATTGTAGATAATGCATTGAAAATACTGTGTCTGAATCAATATAAATAGTTTTCTTTACTTTTGTACAATCTATTTCCATTTGATTTGGTTCTTAATGATTTTTGGATTAAGAAAAGTTTTACAAAAATTGTGATTGTTTGGTCGGAGACTTTTGATGCCAAATAATTTTTAGAATATGTCTGATCATGTCGCAAATAGAAGCAAACAGTACACACTGTCATAAACAGTTGTTCTAGAAACTAATACCAAAAAGATAGAAAAATAGTAATCCAGTATTGGTGATAATTTTAATTCAAGTCTTGAATGTTTGGGAGCAAACCTTTTAGAAGGTATTTGTCCTGTTGAGCGGTACAGTGATATAATTTTTGTGGGTCTGGTACATTGGAAATAAAACAGTACATATTAAATAAAAACACCTTAATATTAATTAAAAATAAGTGCCTTATAATCCTTATTTTAATTTGTTTTGAATATCCTCCTTACTTTAGCAAGGTATCATTTGCATACGTGATACACGGCTTGCCTGCTTGTTTTCTGTCGTACAGGGAAAACAGTAATGATGATTTGACCCGTTAATTTAAAATGAAATATCAAAATTGAAATATTACCTGAACAAAGGTTTTCATGTAACACAAATGCCCCATTGCAATGCAATCAGTCATGAACGCTAAAATGTACTTGATAGACAAATGTATTGACAAAGGTAATTTTATTCACAGTGTAACATGACATCTGAAATGGGGCATGACATATTAGGCAGGCTGTTATCTTTGTGTGTGCTTTTATATGCGGGTTTATATGATACATGCATCCAGTTTTCTTTAGATATGAATACCCTGTGTTTGCTAGAAAGAATTCTGTCTAGGAGAGGCAGACTGTCTGACATTGTTCAAATGGTACATCTGTACTCCATCAACACATAGCAGAAAAGGCCATTGGTAACATTCATATCAATATTGTTCAGGACGTTTTCACAAAGAGAACAAACGAAACTAAAGTAAATGTAAATAGTTCATATTGCAAAAATAGTTGTCCTGTATATTGCCAAAGCAAACCGTACTTTATAAAAACAATATGCATATCATCTGAAAATATTTACTTTTCAATGGTGCGCTAATCTTTCTCTAGATCCTATACACCCAGTCTTCCAGCAAAGAAGATATCTTGATTTGTTTTCCTTATTTGCAAAGAATATTGTATTTGATTTAAAAAATTCAGTGCTGAATGAATATGAGATAAAAATGATCAATAAACAATACCACATTTGCATGGACCGACAAAACAACCATCTATTGGTATTTAGTCAAGCTGCATATTTATATAAAATGTATGTATATACCTGTTATGTTACCTATGCCTTTATATGGTGAAAAGAGTGAAATATAAAATCTAATTTTTACCTAGCAAATAAGGAATATGTTATAAAAAGATTTTGCACTTCGAAGCATAAATTACATTAGTTTTGTTTCTGTTTCCATTTTGCACAAGTTTGTATAATAACCAGGACCTTTTAAAACTAAGAACAATTTAAAATATTGCAAAGTAGTTCCTAATACACTATTGGGCACACGTGTTGTACACGTGAGTGCAATATGAATGTGTGCAGTATCGTAAACTATTGCACGATTCTGACAATGTAAAGTTAACGGGGATAAAAATGAGCATATAATAAAGTGGAATACATACATATGTGCCAGAACATCGAAACATACAACCAATAGCAACAATCATTTTGGTTGATGGCCTGGTTTTTAGAGCAAAAATGATGCCAAAAACTCAGAGGATTAATATAGGAAATCATGGAGACCGTCTCTGTGGACTGGTACTTGCTATACAGGAGCTGCCACAAACGATGCATGATTTTAGACGTAAAAGAATCTAAATTTAAAATTTTGAAAGACTACTTTCCTGTGTAAATTAAAGAAGGAACAATGTGTCACGACTGTATGGTCTTAAACTAAGTAAAATACAAGAACGAAAAAAAACCAACAAGTCTAGTAAAATGCAACAAATATTTTATTTCCCTACAACACAAAGTCAAACTTAAAAAAAAATGTTGAGAATTAAATCCCAAATTGTCCTAAAAGGGCTCTCACAAGGCCAAAAGTATAGAGCATTCTGAATGAATGAAAATGGTGTTCCGAATGAATTCCAATATTAAATGTGTTGATGTTCTAATAGTATGGAATAATGATGATGTTCTAACAGTCTTGATGTATCAGCATGATTGAATCTAAACGGTCTCTAAATAAATTCACAATAATCCCCAAATAGTTTTTTAGCCCGAAAGTATTAATGAGCACTTTGTATTTCCAATGAATAATTTAAATAAATAAATCCTCTCAATATTAAGTGAAACACAACTAAAAGGCTGATCCGCTACATAGGTTAAGATAGGAATAAATAACTCAGTTGTAAACAAACTTAAGACACAATAAGATGACCATGATGAGGGTCAAAAGTTCAGATCCAGAACATTCTAAGCTGTAAACAATATTTAGGTCATTCATTTAAATGTTAGCACAGAAAATATCAAACATCAAGTAGACCAGGAATTTCCAGGGAAAACCATTGTCCTGAACTCAATTTCAAGTAAACGTGTTTAACCAAAGGTAATAATTATCTTAAAATATAATCTGCAATCATATACAAATATTGCTTATGTAATACATTGTTTACAAAATGACGCTTACAATTTACAATCACGGACTTAAGACAAAATACAATACAAATCAAATGTACCTAACAAATGGTATAATAGTGTTGAGTAAAAGAATAAAGTCCATAGGAAAAATAGTGTAAGTAAAACAACTAACCTACTGACTTTGTAACTTTTAAGCCAGCTACTTTTACACTAGAATTTTACTTCCTGGATGTTAAAACACCGTATTTATAATTGTCTCATTAGCAGGATCAACTGGACTCGTGAATAGAAGATTAGAATCTGGTCTATGCAGTGATCATATATCCAGCTCTTTCAGTGAAGAGATTTTGGCTTAAGCAACGAAGACTCAGAGGCTTAGAGTGATACTCGATACAAATATGATTCTCAATGAGTTCCATTGCAATTAAAGTTCTTTCTTATAAGAATGTTTCCAGTCTCAAGTTTTAAGTGATAAATTTAAGCAAATTAATCTGATCAACAAAGAACATTAATAAAACTAAAAATGAATAGATATATAAAGTATCTTACATATGTAATACGGTTAAAATTTTAATATGGGTGCAATTAGAACTGATTCAGTGTGGCATTTGCTTGATATTGTTATGTTTTACTATATTGTGTGTTTAACTTTCAAGCATGATTGTAGATTGTAAATGTTCATTTGTAAACAATACATCCGGTGGTCTAGTGATTAGAGCGTCCGCCACGGATGCGGGAGGTCGCGTAGTTTTAACCTCGGCCGAGTCATACCAAACACTTTTAAAAATGGTATTAACAGCTGGCTCGATGGGCTCTCAGCATTAAGTGGTTAGTGTTAAGACTGGTCGGCCTGGTGTCAGGACATTGTCACTGGGTGGGACATCGTGCTACATGTCTATGGCTTGATGCCCCAGAGATAGAAATCGCTCTAAACTGCCACTGTGCAGACATCGTAGCTATATGACTGAAACATCGATCAAGCTACGTAAAAGTCCAAATCACACACACACACACACACACACACACACACACACACACACACACACACACACATATTTTAAGATAGTGATTATTTGTAAGAAACACGTTGACTTGGATATAAAATCAGGACTAGGAATAAACCATGGTGTCTGCCTGATGTTTGTCAGGCCGATTGGCTAAAATTAAAGTAAACATTTCTAACCTTGTTTACATTTTAGGGAAAGTATCCAAAATTTGATGTTTTCAGCAAAGGATATTGCGACTTAGGCCACGTGGGGATGTATATAAACTTTTTGAATCAAAATTAACAATTCCTAGCCTAGTCTTTGTAGAATCTAATTTAGTTGCGTTAAGTTATAATTTCAAAGGATATATTTATTTGAAATATTTAATGGAATTGCAAAGTCCTTATTGAATTTTGGACTAAACCACTATTTGGGGATTATTGTGAATTCATTCAGAAGCATTCTGGAATGTATCATTTTGAAACAGCCAGACTTTTGTTACATCGGCACCTTCATATTGGAATTCATTCGAAATATTCTACACTTTTGGACTGTGATAAAACTTTTAAGATTTTTTTTGTGATTTATATCACAATTCTGCATGTTCCTCTGAAATGTTCACGTTTTATCAAAGAGAACTGAAATTATTTGTTGAATTTTACTCAGGTTGTTGATTTTGCTTTCTTACTATGTTTATAACCACAGATTTGTAACAATTTATGTTACCTAAAGAACGCACACAAAACAGTCATTACACAAACGTATTACCAGAACCATCTCTATTTTGACTGTAGTTGTTGCCTTAAAGAACATTTAGTGAATATTAAAAGAAGACTGACCAGCTCTGCTTCATTACTGTAATTTGGTCTGAAGTCAAGACACGTGAGAAAACAATATATATATATATATATATATATATATATATATATATATATATATATATATATATATATATATATATAGTATATATATATATATATATATATATATATATATATATATATATATATATATATATATAAGTATATAAGATGTATTTAAACACTACTGCTATCTCTGTTACTACCAGTATTATTCCCAATATTGATTTTGTTGGTGATGTCCGTGTTCTCACAATGAAATGTAAAATGTCCACGGTCGTTATATCACATCCCTAGAACAATGTATTACAAGAAGCAGGATATAGTTGTTCACATTCATGAACCTCTATAATAATTCCAAATCAGCGCAAATGAACTCCTCATGAAGAATAATATATTCACAAACTTAATAGACTTCCTTACCATTGAGAAATACAATGTACTTTATCAAAGCACATGAAGCAATGTTGTTGTCCAAAGGTTCCTGCTGGAATTAAGAGAATTATGTTAGGGTTTGCACCGAGACAAGGAAATTCCAGTCAAGGGGTAACGTTGTCTCCCCACGAGGTACTGCCGAGGGGGAGAACAAACAAAATAGAGCCTCTCAACTTGGATTTCCTTGTCTTGGTACAAAAACCAACATAGATTAATTTCCACAGCCAATTTTGTTTCCATATAAATTAAAATAAACCTGCACCTTTGCAATATAGTTATCAGATCCAAAGCACAGTATTCGTTAAGTACTATTATTGCCATTCACTCCCTTCAAAGGTCATCAGGTTTTGTACCCTTTAATGAATAATTATCTAAGTAGAATCTAGATATATATGCTGATCTTAGAAAAGAAAAAAATCAATAAAAAGTTTTAATTGTTACGTGCTGCAGTATTGTACCATGAATGTCTCAAGCCAAGTGATTTTATTTTGTAGACGCATATTAATACGATTATGTTAATTAGGGCAATTGGGTACTCAGTCTAGTCAGAGTACACAAGTTCTACGAATGAGAAAATAGAAACATAAAAGCGTTTGATATTATTACTATTTTATCACATTTAATCGCTGGATGTCATGTGAAAATTACAATAAATAATTAATACCGTTCATACGGAAAACCTTTAACATTCATGAGTTCTAATATGGAAAATGTTCTATAGTAGGCAACGGTACGATAAAGTACACAGCTAGGTCTAACTATGTGTATAATGACTTGTGTTGACATTTTTAGTTCATCGTATTCTTGGAAATTTAACAAATGTTGATATTACTGGTACAATGATTCGCTACATGGGACATTTTCTTGTGCAATAGCACGTGGACTGATGAATGAACCACTCTAATTGGTAAGAGCAGGAATTTTCATTTGTTTGATGGAACTGGGACGGTTGGGGTTGTTTGACAAAGTTTGAAGACCTCGGGTCAGGCATAACACATTCTGTTGTTGCCAGGTTTGCGGATGTTCTTGAAAGAGTTTGGATTTTTGCATGTCCAGTGATGTGTTTTGCATGTGTGTCTGCAGCAGTGGTTTCTTTTATAGTTCGTTTCAACCAGCATCACGCATTTTATTATATCTGCAGCTCTGTAGATTTTAATATGATCGTCATTAAACCTAGTTAAAAGTACCTCATTCGTTTTACAACTAATTAGATGCTTGTAGCTATACTCAATGACGCTGACCTGAAAATTTACAGAGAGGATAAAATTTGTCATGCTGTGCACAGTTTCTAGCATAGTACGAAATAACTTCGTGTGTGTGTATGTGTGTGTGTGTGTGTGTGTGTGTGTGTGTGTGTGTGTGTGTGTGTATGTGTGTGTGTGTGGCTCTCAATGTTTTGCATGCTGTGCTTTCAAAGTTTGGGAGACTTTTATTTGATTTAAGAGTGACTTTCCTTTTGTTATATATCTGTTGTTGCTGCTTGATTTCATAATAACTCCGTACGGCACAGAATACAACAGGGGTTTCTTAGTTTTAAAAGTAGTTCCTAGCGAGTTGATACCATGACTGAGAACACGTGACTGAGACAACCAGAGTGAGATAAGGAAATCAAAGTTAGGAAAACAGCTAGATTTCTCTATCGCATGGGTGAACAAATACTATCCACGATTCAAGCAGTACTGCCTCTGGTAATGCCAGCAAGAAATTAACCCTTCGAGGCTATCTCTGAAAATGTAAACTTAAGTCACACAATAATGTACATTAGCTTTGGTCAAGATATGTACGGTGCTTACTAAGCTGTCAGTTAATCGCTGAAATTACCTTTCACAATGCTGGTAATCAATCTAAAAATATCAGGTTTTCTAAGTTCACTTTCATGTAAGGCAAATAAATGTTTCTTCATCAAAAGTGACTCTAAGCACCCAATTTGCTTTTCTTTTATTTCAGAATGGATGTGAAGTTGATATGTTCAGTTCTGAAATACAGTAAGCACAGATATTAATTCGGGAGCCGTTGCTTGACATCAGTAAACGAATGATGCTAAAATTTGACTTGTTCTCCGCTAAATGGAACAAACAAAATGAAGATTAACCATCGTAGTTGCTGATTGATGGGTCTTGGAAATGAATCTCACAGAGCAAAAGTAAAACTGCTTTCAATTTGAAACTGCAAAGCTTCTTTAAGTCTATGCGCTATGAGTGTATTTTTCGGACGGTTCACTCTTTCATGCCATATTTTGAATCCTATATATCAATGTCTGTCTCCAATATTTACTATCAGAATAAAAGTATCGTAAAGTAGACAAATATATCATGACCAAAATAAGAATTTGTGATGTTGGACATAACCCGTTCATTCTGCGAGACTTTCCAGATTTAACTTGAACAGACAAAACTCTTCAAATCACTAAATAGGAAATTGTTTCAAAAGTTAATAGCTTTTCGACAATTTCTAATTTTCATTGCACACTGAGAAAATTAAACATGTTTGCACATTTACTTGATAAGAGATAAATTAACTTTCTTAAGAAATAATGCACACCCCATGATATTCATAATGAAATTTAAATCAATCTATGCGCTGAACATGCTATTTCCGTTTGATATTAGAGTTAGGAGTTAACCAATATCTATTACTGCACCATTACTTGCAGGATTCCATTGGCGATTACAGAGACTAAAAGCTAATGTTCCAAGAAAAACGTTGCAATTCTTAATGCGCGTTAAAATGAAAATTAGACAGAGTTTAATTGCTCAAACTAAATAGTTTTACTTTGTTGTTTCTGAAGAAAGATAGAAAACAAAAAATAACGAGTTTATTGTGAAAACATACCTCAAACCAACAAATTGAAACTTTAAAATGTTCATACACTAAACAGTATTCGCATATTTACTTAATACATTTCATTCACGGCTTCAATTTTGGTTTGATACTGGACAAGTGTTCCACTGGATACGCATGCCATAATCTCATTTTTATATGAAGAATATGTGGGTAACTAGATAGTGAGAATTTCTTTTCATGGAAATGAAACGTACCACTCAATGAAAGAGGCATGTCTATAATAAGTTTTAAAGTATATTTCAAAACACAACCGAGGTTATAAATGAAAGATAGATTCCTTCTCACAAGTAACAAGTATGCATTATTCATTTGATTGTTCAAAATCAGAATAATGAAGGATTGCTTCAAATGCAACTTTTGTTAAGGCATTTTGAATTGTGTTAATAATATTGTTGTCTAACAAAATCATAAAATTGTGACTTACATTTATGTTAAAACATGCATGCTACTTAGCGTGAAATGTAAGTGCACAAGTTGCCAGAGACCAAAACACTAGACAAGAAGATAAAAGCTCATCTTGTTGTATTAAACAAATAATATTGTAGCACCTTCTTACCATTATAACATTGATTCTACTGAGTGACGATTATGTAGATGGAAACAGAGGGATAGCTTCACAGAAAAGACACAAATCTCGATGACCTTTTAATCAGTTTTTTTTTCTAGCTATGATAGATTTAAATTTACATATTAGAATTATTTGTCCAAAAATTATTAAGTATTTCATATCTCTACGTTATTGTCAAAATGTATTACTTTTAGTTCTCCTGTTTGAGGGGAATAAATCAACAGCCAAAGGGTACGAGGTATTGAACAATGTAACTCTTATACATCATGTTTTGCCACTAATCAACAAAAAACTTGAAACTGCATTTTTCACCAAACTGAAAGTTAACTGAAATTGCGTGCGTGTTCTCTGCAATTCCTAAAATTATTCTCCAACAACATCATGTCCATTAACTATTGCCTCAGAAAGTTTACTTTTCGGACTGAGAATATATTATCTTTATATAAATCGTCTTATTGTGGCATTCAGACAGTGGGAGCAAGAGTGTCAGCATTTTGCATTCCTATTCTTGGAATCATTTGTGGTTCTGGTCGAACAGAGAGTGTTTCAAAACCTTTTGAAGATCTGTTGCGATATTATCTTGATATAAATCGTCTTATTGTGGCATTCAGACAGTGGGAACAAGAGTGTCAGCATTTTGCATTCCCATTCTTTGAATCATTTGTGGTTCTCGTCGAACGGTTGTTTGTCACCGCATTGGTAAATTGCGATGTAAGTATGTGACGACAAATGCACTGGAAAAGTCTCCAGCTTGTTCAAATGCTCAATCTGCCCGACACCTTATATACGCGCTAGGATTCTTCCTGTCTGTCCATCCCACTCGTGTACTTCGGTCAAAAGGTTTTGAAACACTATCTGTTGCGATAGTCACAAAATCATTTGATAACACTATCTCAGTTTTTGTATCGGAAGGGAATGCAGTTTTCATTGACTTTACGTTTGGAATACAAATCTGTAATAATTTAGCTTAAAATAGAAACTGAGCAGAGGTTATATCTTTATTGACAAACGCAAAGGAAAAGTCTTTCTTTATTATTATCAGTATTCGAACAATTCCAGCTCAGTCGAAACTCTTGATAGTTTATAGTTTCAGTTTGTATCCCCTATAAGCTAGTAAATGGCTACAATGATACCCGAGTTTCTGTACATGTCTTGATTTATGTCTTTTATTTGTAGGATTATTTGGTGCCGTTGTGACCGGTTCAAAAATTCTATTTGTATTTTAAGATGTTATGTTTTCTTTCTGTTCCATTATCAATCCGTCTTTCTGTTCTCTTTTCATAGTTTGTAACATTCTATTCTACCAAGGTTTGTATCGTACTTTCACTTAATACCATGCTGCAGTGCAGCTAATACGAATAACGTCTCACTAAAAGACTAGAACATACTAAGGCTTATGCAGGTTTCGTTTGATTAAATGATTAAGGATTCGGTATTGTTGTTCCCTGAGACTGGATTTATCGAACTTATGAGTTGTTCATATGTTAAAGTATCTGTAAATATAATACCATATACTCTGTGTGACACCCCAGTGCTAGACATATGACTGAAAATTTTTAAAGTTACGTTAATAATCCAAATCACAAACAAACACACACACACACATCCTAAAAACGTCCATAATTGTATCTCTGATTAAGCAACTGCGGATAAGATTTGCAAACTGATTAATATACAAACGATCCATAATGAGTTTAGACGTTACTGAGTTCACGCACCCTAATCTGAAATTGCCACAACGCATAATATATCCAGAATGTTCTTTTTGTTTTGTTAACCACGACTCATAGTAAAACCAAGAGCATTTGTACATTCGTATCTGAATGTTTTAATATGAGAACGGAAACTTAATTTACATCAAAAATGTGTTATTAAACTTTTGTTTCCACTTCAGTAGGGATAAGGAGATCATCACGATACTCTTTGGGATCATCATGATTTGTAAGCAGCTGGTAGAAGTGGATACAAACGTTTTCAATTTTGATAATTTAGACAAAATTTAGTCTGACCAGTGTTTGACGTGGAATTGTACGAACTAAGAATTAAATGTTGAGTACTTTAGCTGAGCACAATACAAGAAAATATTGGGAAGATAAAACATCATTAAAAAGTTTATTTAAATGTATTGGCCTAACACAGTGTTAACGAAAATGAATATTTATGAAATGTCTAGTTAAGGAACATGTGAGGTTTAGTCTTTGGATAATATGAATAAATATATACTTATATAGTTTTGTGTCCTGAAAATATGACTAGGAGATTTTACTGACTAACTTACATCAATTGAATGTAATTATCTGCAGTTTACATTCTATCCAGTAAGTCTTAACTTAAAGTAAATGTGCAAGAACACAGCAAATTTAATTTTGTGTTTTTTAAGGATACATCTTAATCTGGCTAATTTTGAAGAAAAGTTTATTAAATTCTCATGGACCTTTATAAGTTTCATCCGTAGTGTCGTTGAGAATATTTGCATCCAACTATTTTTTATACAAATGTATGAATGTAGTTTATTACAGCCCGGTTGGCTATGTTTAAAATAGTTCCTATATTACATAATCATTTTACTTCTATTGCAAATGAACAGTTTTGTACGATAACATGTATTTTGCTAAGTCCAAGTTATTTCGAAAAGAGTTGTGTGCGTTGCATAGTCATTGATATTCGTTTGATTTTCATCGGCTGAACAACAGGGCAGAGTAGGTTAGTTATGAATTAGTTACGAAAATCTTGATATTGAAATGAAATGACTTCTCATTGGAATTGGTCTGTGTATCAGTTTCATCCACTGATTAAACATAGATAATGAAATAAAATTTCTTTGGAATTTGTGTGTGTATCAATGCCATATTCTGATTAAAATTTTATTTTTGTTACCCTTGACATATGATCTGTTTGTACAATGAGTCATCTGTCTTCGTTACACGGAATAGAGCATGCCTACCTTTGCATACAGTATGGCTTAAAACAATACCGAAGAAAGAATACTTAATATCTCATGATACAAAATAAAGTGTTAATGTTAATGGCTCACAAATTGTTTTTGTTCTTGTCTCATATTATATCGATCACAGGTATGAATAGAGAATCTATTCTGATAAACTCATAAATACGTTGGTCGCGAGATTTGAAGATGATTTGCCAGTGTTGTAAAACTTTAATACCTATACGTTTGGGTGTTTTAGTTATAATAAATTAGGTTTGCTCTTGCGTATTTATATTTGTTATTGACGGCTTGAATTTGAGTTTGTTACTGGCTACCACTGTTCTCTGAATATTTGAATAGCATACAACGTTCGTTTATTCTTGAATGGGCTGGCTCTGTTTTGTTTTCTCTGTTTTTTTTCTCCATCTTTTGTAACAGACATTAAATATTTATGTTCAGAAACTTTAAGCTCGAGAAAAGGAACTCGAAATCAATACGATCGTACGTGACTGGATGTGTCATCCTTCTTTGAAAAATTAATCAGCGAAAGCAAAGTTACCAATTGAATAATCTGATGTAATATATACAGCTTTTTGTGTTTAATCTTGTGTCTAACCAAACATAATAAACACCAGGAAATTTTTTCTGTTCATCGTAGTTGCGCTGTCAAATCCCAAATATAACTTTAAAAGATGTATACTATTCATTTCTGATTTGCCATTATTTCAACGTGAGGAAAATAATTTACGCCAGATTCACAGGATTTGGTCTCCAAGCGCAAACATCAATATTGTGCCTCTTAAATATTTAAATAATGAAGATAAATGGTTTACATAAAAATAGATTCATTGTTCTTTAACTTCCACCGACGAAGAACGAAACAATCCATTGTAATTGAGAATAAATTCTTATTTCACGAACTGTAAGTATCAAACTCATTCCCATCATCAACAATTTTAGTAAATCTCTATATGACAGGCTGGGCATCGAAGATATAGTGTCTGATTGGCAGCATACTGCCTCTATCATGCTTCTGGCGTAGTTTAGAACCTAACTTTATTTCACAATTTACTGTTGCTTTAGAAAATGTTAAACGTACTAAATCTTCGAAATGTCAAAGTACTGCGGGGCAAAATGTTTATTAGAGCTTCCGTAGTTTCAAGTTTTTTTCCCCAAAATGGCAGACAAGTGAATATTTAATTGCGGGACTGAGCGAATTATTGGACTGGTGCCGTGTCTTGGAGTGACTGATGTTTAACTTATCGACATTTACATGTAAAACGATCAGCACATCCAAGAGTTATTTTTCTTAAAAAAGCTTTAACCTAAATTGCACGTCTGGTTTCAGTTAACCAACACTGTATAGTAGGTCTTATGAAATCATCGAAACTAAATTGATTTCCTTTTCTCAGTAGATGTTACAATTCCAAATCTTAAAATTTCCTAAAAAGTTTAAATATGCTTTAAAATATATTTCAGCAATGTCTTTGGTACATTTTGTAATATCTCATTTCTTGTATCTTACATTATATCGTAAAAGTTTACTTGTCGTTGTTCGTTGCTCTGCAGGGTTCTTAATTGTGTTTATTGCAATATGGATTACACTTAGAACCAATAAATCTTCTGACGCCTCCTTTATTTACAGTTGGTAGAGCAACAACGAATTTCCTCAAAACCTGACTGAGTGAACAGGAATGGAATAATGCAACCCTAGCAAACCTCAATAAAGCGTACATAGCAGTCTTCGGACAACAATTTTTTTTATTAATGTTGATTTTACTTAGAATCAATTACTAAGGAATGATGATAAATATACTTATTTGTCTAACTGTCAGTTAACTATTCTTCTAAATGCAAAATACGTCTGTAGCAATGAGTCCCATTTTTTTAATGTTTTATACGATGCGCCCCCTTTACCAGACATTATATTGTTTTAAAGATAGCAAAAAACATTTTATATAGCAGCATTAATTCATCCAGTGCATTAAGTGTTGAGATACATGTCTCTCATTTCTGCAAGACTCATATAGCATTGATAAGCCTTTCTTTCATAAAAAACTTTTTAAACCTGAAACAGCTATGAAATAAACCTTGAAAAATATAATGACATGTTATTTGACGCCGCACTATCGACACTCATGCTTAGAAATATAACAGTACGATTATTCATACCTTTCTCTACCTCCATGAAATAACTGTATTTTGATTTTGCTGCAGGATATGTAAAGTGGTTGGTAAGTTACAGTTTTACATTGAATCACAAATATATATTACGAAAAACTTGAATAATGAGATGTCAACCAAGAAGCAAATTGTATCCTCTTAACATTCAAGAAACAATTCGATAATATATAATATTATGGAAGGCAAGATGCTAGTGGTTAATGACCATACACATAATAGTACACATGGACATTTATATGTTAGCCTAGTCAACGAACGTTTAAGACGACAGTGTGCTGTAAAAATATAGACCTCCAATAAAACAAAAAAACAAAACAAACAATCAAACAAAACGAATAGCAGACTGTAACTGTGCAATATCAGTGTAATCAAAAGAAACAGAAGATGGCGGTCACAAAGGTTGTAACACCTAGCTCGCTCTGTTTGTAACGTAAGTGAATACAAAGAACAAATTCGGAGGTTAAATCCATTTTAAATCATTAGATAAAACAAGCGAAGCAGGCTAGAAGCATTAAATAACGCCAGACGAATAGTCACCATTAAAATTGATTTAAAGCACAGTTGAAGATACATATACAATTTTTCTGTCTACTGTTTCATACTTGTTTCATTGCCGTTTTTGATTCCCTGATTAGTGAACTTGTTTCAGCACCAGGTCTTCCATATTGATAGCGTTCCTTCAGTTTGTTATATAGCGAAAATCTTGACCATGATTTTGAACGAGTCGTTTCTTGTTTCACTAATGTATAATAACGATATTTCTTTCTCAACGTCGGCGTTAGCCGTTTGCCATAACATTTTTAGTTTAGGAAACTAGATCTGATAATGCCCATCTCTTACAAAATTAAAAAAATTAAGGCTGTACAGGTTATAAGAGAATTTGATTAGTCAGCTCATTTCGATCAGTAGACTTTATCACATGAGTCCGGGATACCAAACTGGCATAATGTAATAAAAATCGCTCGTCGTGCTATAACATAGCACATATTGAAATCACGTAGGTACTTTAGCGATGTGACTGAACGATACGATATATCTTGCGCTATATGAAATACATTGAAAATCTGCGTCTATTCAAGAGGAAATGAAGCATAGCGTTTGGTACAAAAGTATGTTCTACGCTAAATATAGCAAAAGGCAGACCCTTTGGAAACGACTGTAATAAAGGTTTATATCCTATGAGGACATAAACACATTAGACAAGTTCAGATTGTACGCTGCATAGCATAAAACTTGATGACAAAAATTAATATCAATCGAGAAATTAGTTTACTTCTCATTTATTTTACCTTGTTGTTTTACACTGTCATTCGTTATTCGGATTTGTTGTTAAAAACCTGCTAATATCGAAACTTTTGTTCATAATACTTTGCCAAGATACGTTGTTGGTAAAGGAAATGCAAGGCAAATATGGCAGCTAAAGTTGACCATCAGTCAACTGTGTCTGAATGGAATATTTAATAATGTGATTTCAAATGTTTATATATATTCGGATGTTTAATATACGTGGCAAAATATTGGAATATAAACGAAACCATCATTGGAGAGCAGTCATTATACGTGCATCTTAGGATGATTTTTTTTCGTTCACGAGAACTGGCTTTTTGATAAGTACTTGTTAGGATTTTGTTCAATATTGCTTTATTATTTATTTATAATTTATGCTTATTACTCCTGTCCAGGCAGTAACTCCTATACTGCTATAGATTTTGACATAGTTCGACCCAAGTAGCAATCATTACTGTTGACAAATCAAACCTCAATTAAAGACCAAGAGTGGTTCATTAGTAGCCTTTATTTTTAATCTCAAATGACTTCAATATATGGTCTCATTTATATTTATTTTATATATTTTATATATATTTAAACCTATACTGAAATTGAATAGTAAGAAGAATAGACTTCACACCATCAAAACGGAGTGTGCGAATTTGTATTAGGGCATTTTCAAAAACAATTTACATGTTAGTCATTTACAATTAGAGTGAAAATAACGCATAAGCTAGGCCACTGTGCCCTTTATACAGATTATTAACTGAAGATAGTTTTTGAGCTCAGCTCTTTCATATATCTTTGAACGTATTACCAGCAAACGTGAATCATAGGTGTATTTTGAGATTAGGCTCGCAGAAAACTAAACTGGATTATTTTTTTTATCAGTTACATATATTTTATTGAAAACAAATTTTAAGATAATGACTGGTACCACAAATATAGCGTATCTTTTGAGTTCTCACTTGCTTTGAACTGAAGTTTGAAAGGTATATGTATTCAACAGTTGTTGGTCATGGATACAATTAGTACTTTAATTGGTTATATCCCCACTACTTATATCATCAATTCATATAAATATATTTCAAAGCAAACGAAGCAGGTGCGGAATGAAGTGTTACACAAATTCCACTCAGACACATTTTTCCTTTTCTGTGAGATTGAAACAAATATATGTCAGCTTAAATGTCTCACAGTTCCGCATGACCAAGGACTCAGATTCCAATATAGGCAATCACTCATTCAAAACAGTTAAGCGATTGAGGATATAAAATTATGTTTGAATGAAAAATCAGTTATGACCCTAATAAAATAGGGTCACATTGATGACAAATTTCTACTTACTTCCTACTACTTCCAAACGAGGAAGATTTAATTTACTCCCTAAAGTACGCGGGGAGCCCAATTATTTTTGGAAACAGCCATCCTACCTAAAATATGTCTGAATTCGTTGACTATCACATTCAGACGTTCGTGGGAAAACTGCCATCGTGTATCCAATATGCAACTGAGTATTTGATCAAAACCCAAAAAAGGCACCTTACGGGAACTACTCTCCTCATAGCAATGGACGTCAGTTCCTTATAAACCAATTTAGCACATGATGATGGTATCTCAGCCCTCAAGGAACCAAGGGAAGGTGGCCATAATATTTACCCGCCTACATACTATTTGGTCAATCTATTAACACATGTTCTAAACTTTAACAATTTTGTTTTCAGCAATCAATTCTTCCCACAAATTAATGGAAATGCAATAGGAACTAAAATGGCACACTCGTATGTCAATATTGTCAAGGACAAACTCCAGACAAAGTTCCTAGATGAGCCTTCCCCATAACCTCTAGGCTGGTGCATCTTCATTGTCGACACAGTGTTAAATGGAACGAAAAGGGTGAATCTGCCAAAAACTTCCGTCATATGATTAGATATACGTTAAGCATCAAAAAGGTCAAACTTTATTCTTTGTCATCATTCTTCACCAGTGGATGGGATCATCAAAACTGTATCCTAAACCATCTGACTCAAACCTGTGTCTTCTCCCAATCGACTTCGACGTGTAAAACGTTATAAAATGTCTTTTTTACAGCATGTGCGTTCGGACCAAACACATATATCTAATTTGAAGAGCTCAAGGGGAACCTTAGAACGAGAGGTTACATAAATATCTATATTGAGTAGGCTATTAACGAAAGTAGGCTTCTCGACATACTAGCCCGACCAGATATATAATAGCAAGCAAATCGACAAGCGCATCCCCTTCGTAGTTAACGTCCACCCCGATACTCCAAACTTAGATTGGAAGCATTGGCACCAGATTGAATTCTCCGAACATCTGAAGGGTAGATTTAAGGATGTTCCTATGGTTGCAAACCGTAGACCTAAAACACTGAAGGACCATCTGGTACCTGTGTTTTGATTGTGGTGCAACTGGTGACAGATTTTCTGTGCAATCAACATGGCCTCCTGGACATTAGTCATCCAAATCTCGACCTTCTAACCATGTTTCAGTCCAGCACAATTTCCTTTCCGTTACTTGTCCTACAATGTATTGTTTCTCTGTAACAGTTTTGCAGTCAATTCCAACAGCTTGGGATGCATTTTGACCAGGTTTAACTTCATATCCATGGCTAATAGCATTGCATCTTGCAGTTTATGAGACGTTTATTTACACGGGTTCCTGCAAACCACGCATGATATTAACTTATTTCAGTAGATTTGGTTTGTCTGCTACATCGTTGGAAACCTTTTGCATAGATGGTTTGATGGTTTTGAATGTCAGTAGGTATCTAGTCCTGACGTTACCCATTGGTGTATCCTACAGCCCAGTTTAACGTGATATTTACTGCAGCAGAATTTGGCCCAGGTTTAGTTATTTTTATCTCCTCATACAGCTTTAATTCTGGTGAATTTTTAAAACTGCGATTTTTATACACAGGGTATGCTTCGAAGCAAGTCTCCAATTTTGTCAGTATCAGTGGAAATCAGTCGTTTCCAAAGGGTCTGCCTTTTGCTATATTTAGCGTAGAACATACTTTTGTACCAAACGCTATGCTTCATTTCCTCTTGAATAGACGCAGATTTTCAATGTATTTCATATAGCGCAAGATATATCGTATCGTTCAGTCACATCGCTAAAGTACCTACGTGATTTCAATACGTGCTATGTTATAGCACGACGAGCGATATTTATTACATTATGCCAGTTTGGTATCCCGGACTCATGTGATAAAGTCTACTGATCGAAATGAGCTGACTAATCAAATTCTCTTATAACCTGTACAGCCTTAATTTTTTTAATTTTGTAAGAGATGGGCATTATCAGATCTAGTTTCCTAAACTAAAAATGTTATGGCAAACGGCTAACGCCGACGTTGAGAAAGAAACAAGAAACAACTCGTTCAAAATCAAGATTAAGATTTTCGCTTTATAACAAACTGAAGGAACGCTATCAATATTGAAGACCAAGAAAGCGAAATTCGCGTGGATCTTTCATGATCGAATGTTTGCAAAACTAAAAAGAATAACATAATCAGGGTACAAATCACACTGAACCTTTTATGGCTTGAGAGCAATTCCTGAACAAGTATATGTTTTAAATTGATATTGCTGAACACAATTCTTATTTCAGATGCCTGGGCACCGAGTGGCGGAGTGGAACATGGTAAGCTTGCCAGTAGTTTCCCGTGGGTCGGTGGTTCTATCCCGATTTTTCTCTAGTACTTCCTCCACCAGTTATACAGGCCACCATACATAACCTATCTTGTGCTGGAAATGGCATTAAACCTAACAATAACAACGTCTAGTAGCCTACCTAGTCCATGATGCAAATAGTCAATCAATAAATGTAAAATAATGCAATAATTCAATGGCATTCGAAGCATAAATAAATGCCCAGTAATGGTGAATTTAATTAGCCTAATTCCTTTCTTTTTCTTACTTTCTTCCTTTATTCGCTTTTTCTCTTTTATTTTGTTTCTCTCTCTCTCCAAACTTAATTTCATAATGTGGATTGGTGCGGGGTCGGCATATTGATTAATACTCGCGGAGATTTAGGTGAACCGGTTAATCATATGTCCCCTTTAAATGCTGGCTTGGAGACTACAATAATATGATATAATGATTTAGTCGCTTGATATGCATATATTATTTGTGCAGCTTGGTTGACAGTGGATCCACGAAAAGACGAAATGTTTTTAATTCTTTAAAGGAAGATTGTTAGTCTATTGACCCATCACAGTGCATTCAAAGTTGGGATTGCTACATACGATCAACCTGGTGTTATGAATGTTTCAAACCTTTCTTTGTTATCTAATAAAAGAGTGCCTGCTATTGCATTTAATAATTACTATACATAAAACAACGAGTGATAATAGTTGGCAAAAGCTTGAACTCGATTTATCAACACCATGTAATAGTTTGGGCGTTTTTAATATTTATGGCCCTAACCGGGATATTTCAAGATTTTGGATACTGATGTAAAAATATCATATTACTAAACTAGCGAATGATTATCTAATTATTGGCAGCGATTTCAATTTAATTTTGTATAACATCATAACTAATTCCAACGTTAGAAACGTAGTTCTTGATAAGTTTAATATACTTTTTATGTGGAGAAAACAGCAATCAAATTAAAGAAGTAAAACTGTTATTTTATTTCGGAAAACGTTGTCACGATAGAGGAAGAAATAATCACAAAACTTGGATAAGACTTCACGATTTAAAACAATCTCTGTCTTTCAGATAGAGACTAAAAGCAAAGCATTTTAGAACTTTATTAGTTCTTTCTTGAAAGATAGTTTTTATATATCCCCTGTAAAAGAAACAATTCGTCAATGTAAAAGTGAACATATTCGCTATAATCAGATTTTTAATTTTCAGCTAACTGTAGCTGTTCACATGAATATTACCAAAAATGATCAACTTCTGTTAAAATGTTACCTTCAGGAAATATTACTAAGATTTAGACTATAGGAATTGTAAAATAATGCCAAATGTACTGAAATTAAATTGAACATTGACTAATAATCACATAGAAATTTTGGACGAAACAAATTGTACCATCAGAAACTATATTTCTAAAATATCCAGCTGATCCCGACTCTCTCCTCAAAAATCAGGACATTCCTTAATTATGAGACTCAGTAACTCTCATTAACAAACTGTCCCATGACTAGTTGAAGCTATATAAATACGCCAACTAAGAAACATGCAGAATCTTATAGATTTACAGTATAGTTATTATAGTTCTTCTGAAAGAGATTCGATTATTGGGTCCAAGCAAATAATTGTCCATATAATTTTGGAAACCAGATGTTTTACCGTATCTGCGAAACGAAAAAGAAAACAGGAAAAGAAGAGAAAGAAAAACCCATAAGACAAAAGAAAGCAATTCCCCAACAAAATAAACCTAAACAATATTTAAAGACTATGAAACCAATGTCCCTATCAAATGTATCCAATACAATTTCATCAGCAAGTCTTACAAATAGATCAAGCAAGGCACATACGTTAATGGCGATCCAATGGTGTTTAAAGTGAAGATAGAAGCCAGTATCAGTATTTTATATGATCTCGAGAGCAAAATGAACACGCATGGTCTTATTCTTTTATTTTTTTAAAAAGCATCGGACGGCAACGTTATTGTTAACGGACAGTGTTTACAATGGTTTGATAATGATATAAACAATACAGATCATCTTATTTCACAGTCTGCAGAAGCCATTCGTGATGATTTATTGAAACTGACTTTAATCAGCTCTGGGCCTCATACATCAATATTCTAATGATTCAGATGTTAGCATGAATGTTAAAAACGAAAGCAATCAGGACTGGTCGTAACAGCGGAATCAGGTAATATTCAAAATACTCTTTAGATTGGGATTCATCGGAACTTATTTTTGATTTATGTGTACATATTTCAACTGACTTGTAGTGTGATATTAATGTTATTGAAGCCGCTTGAGGAAACAAGTATTTTGTCGGTAGATAACGGTTCTAATGCTTTTCTCTTATGTAATAACCTGTTATGTCCTTAAGGTGAAGGTACGCTTGGTTTTTCATGTATATTTAGTTTGTAATGTTTGTTGGCTTTTATCCATGATTATAGATTGTACGGGTATTTTGTAAACAACATAATACATAGCTAGTTTTTGTCTATGATTGTATTTTATGTTTTAAGATACGTATTACTTTTTTTTATTTGGGTCTGACTTCAGGACACTGGCTTGGGAATTCCTGTTCTATCTGATATTTGCCATGTTCATTATTACATTTTAAGTGAAAAACCTGACCTTGTTTGCATCGTAGAATGTTCTGGAAATGTAATTGTTACCGTCGTCCTCATCCTCCTAGATTTTTATATTATGGTTGTTTATATCAGAATTATTAATTCCTATCTTTAAGTTCAGAAGTGTTCAAATTTAATTTTTGATCTAATTTATTCATTGGGTTAACAAGGTGCTCAATAATACTTTAGTACTAAGTCACTATTTTAGAATTATTATGCCTTCATCAAAGTGCATTCAAAATTATCACATTGTGATACGGCAAGCTTGTAAGCATATTAACACTATTCCAGGCAATAGGCACTATCAGCACATTCAAGATTGGAATTTATTCGGAACACCAATGGAGTTTATTCAGTAAACTCTAAACTTTTGGACGTGTGATAGAACTTTTATGATTATATGGTTTTTAATTCACAATGCTGTAGGTTCTTTAGAAATTTTGACTTCTTTTCTTTTACTTACTTTAAGACCATATAATCGTATCAGAATGCAATTCAAAAGGAAAATAAACATTTAAAATTAAAAATTACATAATTCAGAAAGTTATAAACAAATTTTTCACATTTGAACTTCGGAATGCTTTAAGCAAGGCCAATGATGCATCCACATGATAAAGCTATCACAGTTCCTTTGAACTAACTTCGCATTGCTTTGATGAGCTACGTTTATAACGATGGAACAAAGTGGCTTCCGACATGGCCGTAGCATCAATGAATATCTGGTTAGACATCAAACATAATTTAGCGAGACTTTTATTAAGAAATAACATTTAATAGTTTTCCTTCGACTTGGAAAAGGCGAATGATACACGGAAGAAAAGAATGATGACTGACCTCCAAGCGATCTGGATCTAAAAGGCCGTTTACCAATTTATAGATAGAACTATTTTTCAGATAAGGAATTCAAAGTACTAGTTGGATCAACCCTCTGTTACATGTACAAGCAAGAGACGGATGTGCCTCAGGGAAAACGTTGATCATTTATGCTTTTAAACATTGCAATTAATAACGTTACCAAGAGTTTGGCTCCTGTTGTGGGTTGCTCATTAAATGTTGATAATTTCCTAATATGTTATAAATGGTATACACTGGAAAGATAATTTAACAATATATAAACAGGATTCAAAATTGGGTCACTGCTGTTGGGTTCAAAATCAAAGACAGTATGCATGCAAATTCAGTCAGCTACAAGGACTACATGATGATACAAAACTCAAACTAGACGAAACACAAATACCGGTTGTTGAGGAAAGAAAGATTTTAGGTATTGTTTTAGGTATTGTCATTCCACACATTAAGAATGTGAAAGCTAAAGGCTTGAAAGATCTTGATTTATTCAATTTAGTGGCGCACAGTGAATGGAGTGCTGACAGAAACTTTTTCTTATCCTATATAGATTAAATGCTATTTCTTATATATATTAGATCCCAGCCGGACATTGGTTGGGTTGTTTGCGGTTGAATCAGAAAGTCATTTAAAGATATATAATCCAATTCAACATTAAGTAATACTACATCGCACTGGGACCGTTTAAGACACCCACCCCATTTGAAAGCCTTATCTTTACAACGTGTCCCAAAATTAAGATTGTAACCCAAATAAAATACTTTTTACCACAATAAACCAAATGTCATTCGTACCTTTGTCATTAGAATATCTTTCAGCCATGGAAATACAAAAATTGTCCTTTCAAACATCCACATGTCGCGTGTCTCTGTAACACCTACTTGCCTTCTCAAGCAACCTAAAGTACTTTTTGCGCTGCATAAAGGAGAAAAATCTGAGATAAAATACTTCAATATTTCATAATGCCTATAATAAACTTCACTCTAAATTTAAGAACCACACAAAAAGGTACACTGATGGTTCAGTGAATGGGGTAAATAGCTGCTGCGGCCTCATTAGTGGAAATCACGTTGCAAAGCTTTGCTTGCTAGATGGTGCAACGAAATTTTCAGCCTAAACCAGAGCCATATACTTTGCCCCTTTTATATACGTAAACCAAACAGAGACTAAATCATTTACTTCGATTCACTCTAGTCCTTTAGTCTTTACACAATAAGAATTTGGAAAACCCAGGAAGTTAAATTGTACTTTTCAGTACTTTTAAAATACGTGTGTACTTTTAATCACCTTAATTTAGCTTGTATTATCCATTTTCCCTTAAACACACCATTTGATTGGTAACTTTATATATTATGCCCTCCATCTCGTTGTTATGTTTATGTACTTTTGTCGCTCGTCGGTAATAAACATTTTTGATAATACTTATCTCTCATATAAACCTTTTTGATATATAATTCTTTTTCCTATAAACAATTTTGTAGCACAATATAACCTTACAGTGCTGGTGCGCCGTAAAATGTACATTCAACGAACCAAAGAGAGTTCTGGAAGGAAATAAAGTCTGAATATATAAGAGGCTTTCTGTTGAATTACAATGTCTGTCTGTCTGTCTGTCTGTCTGTCTCTGTCTC
>JAECUM010070422.1:0-19196 GCA_016617855.1 Megalonaias nervosa | reverse complement strand
TATCTCCCGATGACATGTCTTGAAAAAGTGACTTAAAATTACAGACAAAATCACAGATGCATAAAATGTAGGTCACAGTGATGTTCTTTCAATTTGATGCTGTACTGTGCAACATAACTGCTACATATACAAAGCCACATGACTCGAAGCTTTATGTTACACTGACCATGTGCCCAAAGTAAAAGTACAAAATGTAGGTTGTGGTGCCTTACATTGGCATGACAGTATATATCTTTCAAAGCTGGAACTATGCTCCAAATAACAAGATCCTATAGATTTTAAACTTGGGCAAAAGTAGTGCAAAACTGAAATGAAGTATGATCATGAGATGGAGAAAACAATGGACAAGAAGCAGACAGATGGGGTTACCATCGAATTCCCCCTTTCATATTTATTATTGATCCTATCAACATGTTTTGTGTCCTTTTAAAAGTGAATCAAAAAGTTGGCCTTTTAAAAGTTAGACCTGCTAGGGCAAATACAAAAGAAGAGTCCCAAGTGGATGCAAAGTCACTCACCTCATTTTAATATGCTAATTAGCCAAATGCAAGGAAAGTCAACTAAATTGTCTTGGTCAGCAGAATTCTTTTCAAAATGTCTTTGAATGATGTAGATTATATTTGTGAGAAAACCAACCATTTCAAGTTTTATTTACTGTTTGATATCTGCATTCATATCTGATTGCACATCATGTGCCCACTATTGAGAGGTCCCAATGCCAGAATTCTGTCAAAGTTGGTCAGATTGTCGCATATAATGAGCACCAGAACCAGAAAATTTACTTGTGATAACATTTTCCTCCGTGGCACCAACTATATTATACTGCTCTTCCACATGCTATATATGGGGTGGGTGGGTGGGGAGATAGTGTTTCTTTTTTCATGTTTGGTGTCTAACAGAGATACCCAGGGTCGAATCTGGTTTGGTTGGTCAAAGCCTCCTTTAAGGTTTTCTGTTTAGTAGGTTTGGTTACAGTCTTGTTGGGAAATGGGGGAAGAGGGTCTTGCCTAAAAACACAACATGGCAGGCAAAGTAACAGTGTCTTGAAATGAAACATCATTGCCTCTGCAGAGTAATCTAACCAATAAGCTGACAAGCCTTTTTCAGTTTAAATGGATTTAAAAGGCACTACTGAATCCAAATATCAAGACGCTTGTGTATTCTGTTAACCTAAGGTGCAGGTATATTTTATTTTATTTACCCATTGGCATATCAGCAAGAATATTATAGATGCATATTACCTATATTTGTGTATTATATCATGTCACATTTTTTTGTGTTTGAAGCATGTTAGTTATTTGGGTATACATACAGAAGTAGTGATGGCAGTTGTTGTATGCATACTGTTGACCACCACCACCACCAACAACAACAACAATATTAATAATAATAACAAGGACTTAGTACAGTTTGCAAGCTCTAATTGCTTTACATTATTAGATAACATAAAGAATGTATAATGACTTGATTGCAAAAATAACCACCATGAATCTACAAAACAAATCCAATCTGAAAGTAATTAAGAAGTAAACATTATTAAGTCTTTAAGTCATATACGATCAAGGTGTTCTTGTCTCTAAGATCAATGGGCAGTTCATTTCACACAGATGGTCCATGCTATGCAAAATAACTTTATCCATATCATTTCATTTTAATATTGAGAACAATGAGATTAATATTGTCAGAAGAGGAAAGTAAGTTTCTAGATGGGGTGTAAACATGGGTAAGGTCAGATAGGTATATTGGACAGCATTAGTCAACAAAATGAAGCAGAGTGAACAGATTGTGTGTATGATTCTGGGTCAGATGTGTATCTTGTGGTGATTATATAGCACATGGCAGGTGTGATCAGTTCTTCTTACTGTAAGAATGTTCAAATCAGCCATGTTTTAAGTTTCTGTAGTAGATAATGAGATGAACCAGATAGAAGTGAATTACATTATGCCAGTATTGAAAGTACTAGAATACACATGGGTGTTTTAGTGGCATCAACTGAAATATAGCTGTGATGGTGCAAGGATCTCAGCTCCAGATAATGCAGCCTTACATATGTTCATGATATGTTGGTGTAATAAGAGAATACTGTCAAGAAAATTTCATGTTGGTATTGCAGATACTTATTGTTTGAGGTAAAGGATGTGAATAATAAAGTCTTTATGTGTGATCAAAATAGCTTCAGTTTAGCATCAGCCTCCATTAAAATTGTCCAAATACAGTTGCACTGTATGCCTGTCCAATTAAGGGAGGTAACTTTTGTGAATAAACTTCTTGTGATGAAAAGAGAAACAACTGAATGAATTAAGATCCTGGAAGAAATGTATTAGAAATAGGCTAAATTCATTAAATGTAAGAAGTGGTTGTTGAAGGCAGGTGATTGCTTAATAGAGGTAAATTTCTAAACATAGTTTCTACAAGGGGACTGGAAAAATATGCTTGTTTAAGGCATGTGACTGCCTGGTAGAGCTAAATTTATATAAACATTTGATGATAGGATTGTAAAATGAGACTACTTAAGGCATGTGATGCCTGGTAGAGGTAAATTTATATACACATTTGGAAAAAGGAACTGTGAAAATGAGAGTGTTTAATACAGTTAATAGATAAATATAGATGACTTGTAAAGATGTTCTCACTGTACATTGGAGAGTGGACAAGTGTATAATATATACAAAATTTACCTATAAATACCAAACATCTCTATTACATGAGCTGGATGATTGTCAAAGATTAAGTTTCAGGCCTCACCTGCACAAATAAAGCACACTTTTGGGGCAGTCAAGTCATACACTGGGCCACTTGGCACTCCAAACAACTGTCCAGAACTGTAGCACCCTCCAGATTAGATTTGTGATGCTCTACCAGGCAAGCATACACTTGTAATAAATAAAGTCACAGTATACCCAACTTCAGAAAGATGTTTGCCCAGTTATGTGTCCTTTATCAGATTTGTATGCCTTACTGCTTAATGTGTATGTATGCTCATTTTTAAGTCTGCTGTTCATTTGAATTCATACAATTCTCTGGAAATGTAAATGATCAATAAAAACAAAAAATGGTTGTCTTTACTTTAAGATCTTTTCTTTAGGACATATATAGTTGTGTTGGGTCTTCAAAGAGTATCATTTTCTCATGGCTAATTAATTGCACCAAAGCTGCACCATCCCAATAAACTGTCATCTTAGGCCTTGTGTCTAATGATTCTAATGTGCCAGATATAGATAGTTGTGTTGAGTCCCCAGAGAGTACCATTTACTCCTGGCTGATCAATTGTGCCAAAGTCACTCCACTGCAATAAACTGCACTCTTGGACCTGACAGCTAAAGTTCCATATGTGCCAGTCCTCCATGGCTCACATGTGTCAATAAAGGCCATCCCTGAAGATCTATCTTACTCTTGTATCTATGTGGGTAGTGCAAGGTTAAAAAGCACCCAGAAGAAATGCATACATGTCCAGTACTTTATTCAACATTCTCAATTTGAAAACTGCAAACACTTTCAAAGAGTTATCTATTGGATAATGTAAACTTCATTCAAAGCTAATCAAACACTCCAAAGGTTAAGGCAATGTTGAATCAAGTGATGAAAAACCCAAATGTTTTTCATTGCATATTCAAATATTTCAGTCAAACAAACCACTAAAGACACTGGTCCAAGGGTTACAATGTAAATCCTGTCACAAATATAATGCATCTTTCTACTATGGCAGCACATTTGAAACTTGGGTAGAAACTATTAGTAAATTACCTTGTATTTGAATGTGTGTACATTGAACTTTGACTTTCTTCCAGGGATCCTATGAGTTGGAGCAATAATGCCGCTCACATATGGGGAAAAATCTGCAGTGTTTCCCAAATTTGCTCTGTGTGCTTGAGGAGGAGTGTGGTAATGGACAGACATAATGGACATGATGATAGATGGATGCACAGACATATGTATACCTGAAGGGATTGATGCTCAGCTAGACAACAAGAATTTGTAGGAATCCAAGATTAGGACATTTATTCCTGCTGAATGTTTAAACCACATCAGTGAAGACAAGATTTTCAAATTAGGTGCTTTGGACCATTCAGAATTAGGCCCAACACAGTATCAGCAGTAACATGTTCGATAGTTCAGTTAAAAGGATTGTAACACTATAAAGCATTCGGCGCAGAAGTAGGTCAAATCCCGCAAGCTAATTGTATACACCCATCAATGAGTCATCTTATTACTGATATAAAACTAACTACTAAACAGGTACTTGAATACATGGATATCGAAGTATACGGTATGGAATTTTTAGTTTCCCACACTAAAGTGCTTGTCGTAGAGCAGCGCTAAGGGCGTACTAAAACAACCTTATAGAGGCGGTATTGGACATAAGGTTATGGGATATATACGGTCAGAATATGAAAGGAGGTTTGACTCTACACAACAAACTCCAACACAGAATCAGGACAGCAAAACTAAAGCAGACCACAACAACATGAAAGGAAAAATAAAGAAGCTCACAACAACAAAAGAAAAATAAAGAAGATCACGGCAACATTACTTCGCCACCCGGAAAGAAGGATCCAAGTATAACTTTTTCAATTTGCCATCGGACAAACTCAATGGCTATGTAGATGAGAAGCACTACCCACTACACCACAAATCAAAGGAAGTTTAAATTTTGGAGCAGACCAGGAAGCTCTACCTGCTGCACCAACCCCCCCTCCCCCCACCCTCACTAACACCCCCACCCACCCACACTAACCTACCCGGACAAGCGATTTAAAGATTACACGGGATATTAAACAGGTGCTAGGGAAAACAGACTAGCAAATACCTGAGTGGGACCCTAACGTCAACAAGCCAGTGTTGAAAAAAGATTTCCCTCTATGGCCCCAATACGTAATCAGTACGGAAAACGAAATTGGTATCGGACAAGCGGTGATGTAGATGGGAAGTTCTACCCACTATAACACAGTCAAAAGAATTCTTAAAACCAGGTCCAAGTACAATTACTCCTCGTAAGAAGGAGATATTGTAGTTCCCCCTTGACCTGGCCCCAAACCAACCCCTGCCCACCGTACAAAACCAAAGGTCTTCAAATTGGCATACAAAGACCAAAAATAAAACAAATTTGATCCTTTTGGTAACACCGTCAAAAATACAATCCACAAAACACTAATTGCTGATCGGACGACTAACGTCCCACTCAAATGGAAAAATCTTTTCGGCAAAACGCAAAAGTACACCAAGTACACAAAATTCCAGCTATTAAAATAAGACAAAATTCACAACTCCAACAGCTTGGACAATTGCACAGGTGACTAACACAATATTGGTATAAGGCTGTCCATTAGTAAAACGGACTCGATTCGACCTTAAGTCCTGCCTTGCGTTGGGCCAGGCTCGTGCTGGGCGCGGGGTCGCAGGTTTGTTGGTGCCCTGGGGGTTGTCTCTAGGCCTTGCTGTGTCGTCGTGCGCTGCCGTTTTCCGGGTCCTTCCTCCTTTCCTCGGCCGGACATGGATGCCGCTGTAGTCTGTAAGAATGGTCAAAGGTCACTAGGAGTTGTGATGGCACCATTCTCACAACTCCAATTTAAACCCAGCCAGGTGCTACGAGCCCAGCCCGGGGCCAATAGTAGTATACGAAGAGGCTGATCTTAAACCAAAAGCGGATTCTGGACCAGAGCTCCAACTCCCCATTCTGGACCAGAGCTTCAACTCCCCCAGGAAAAAAATATTTGTGCACCTTATGAATTAGGCATTTTTGTTTTGGAGGAGTTGTATCTATGATCGAGGACTCTTCAATATATTTTACTAACTTTTTATTGTTATTTTTTAAAGTTTATGACGAAATTTCATATTGAACAATGAAATATTATATAATATGTATCATTATAATCCAATTCGACATGTTGGGTTTGATCTAACAAACAGATTTTGTAAGAGATTTGATTCAATAAAATCAACCTTTTGCTATACTTGTATAAAACCTAAAATAATAAGCAATTGTATCAAAAATGTTGGTTACCATATATCACCAAAATATGGATCGGTGTGGTTATTCGCAACCGAAAATGATATGAGAATAGTAGCTTGGGCAGACATTTATTGACAATATAGTTGACGCACTTTTTGATAATGATATTTCTAAAGCTATACAAAATTAAACATCTACTGTTGTAACCATATTTTATGATAATCTTTTTCATACTTGCTGACTCTCATTGGTAGGATATCCGTTAACATACTGTCAATAATACGAAACTCGCGTATTAAATCGTCCATATCATATTTTACACCTCGCAAGTAAGATCGTATCTGATCAAGTAATTTTTTGTAGGTGATACTTGCTGTTTTACAAGAATTTTTTTTTGTTTCAAGTTTAGGTTCAATTTTTTTTACAAGTGTTGAAAGTGAGACACCGACACCAGATATTATCAACAAAAACGGATTTAATAATGCTCCACCTGAGATTATACCAGAACTAGTCATTAACAATGGTAAATATGATATTGCCCGAAGTATTCTACGGTAGTATTTATAACATTCTTTTACACACCAGAGGTTTTTATGACAAAATTTTTAATATTGTACTAGTGCGTCAACATCTTGTTTTGGAATTTCTTCTGAAATGTGGTTGAAATCGATTATATGTTTTTTCATTATACAATATTTTATACAAAGACAAAAGTTCTAGTACCAGCAATTGAGTCAAGAAACTCACAAAATTTATTATTATTAGGATCAGCTATAAAATCTATGTATTTGTCATAAACATCTGACGAAGTATCCTTATATCGTTCATCTGTTATCTTTAACCAATCGTATGAGTCAAAAGTATTTCCTACTTCACGTTCATACAAATCTGTTTCATTCACCAAATTATTGTAATCGCTTTCTGTTTTATCAATATACCCTAATACCGAGCTTATTTGATCTAACGTGAAATTTTTGAGAACAAGATGTTGTCTGATAATTGCATATGCGACAACAAAATTTGCTAGCATTAATTTTTTGAGCGATTTTAGTTCAATTGTTATAAGACCAATAGCAGAAGCTACTTTTAACATTAATTTTTCATATGGTTTTGTAAGTATTTTCTCGACTTCATTGAAATAATTTCGTAATAACAATTGTTTAGAGCGCTGAATTGATGGAAATGGAATATCATCTTCTTCACTTATGTTGTAATAAGAATTAATTTTAAATTCCAAATTTGTTTGATCGACTTTATCAAAATACTTTTCTCGCCCAATATCATTAAGATCACTAATTTCATCGTTAAAATCTTTAATTATTTTTAGAGACTTATCAACAATAATCGGCTCAAATTCTGGGTCTTTTCTACGTATCATGGGCAAAATTGCGTTTGAGTACGCTTTAATAAGTAACTCCATGTCTGATGTCATAGTAACAATTTTAATTAAGGTTTCTTTATCGTGGTAGTACATGCCAAGATGCTTAAAAATGTTTCTTTTTGAAAAACTACTATATAACTTCCTGTTTCTTTTTATTCCTATTATCCTAGATTCTGATAGTTTGTCGAGACGATCATAGGTTTCGTTCATTTGCTGTTCCACCTGCGTTACTCGTGCTTTTAATAAACCTGATAGCGTTATCAAATTTATATTTCCAGAATCAAGTTCGAGCGATATTTTTTTTTAAACAAGATTCCAACTTGTTTTTGTTCTTCCAGACAATCATCAGGATGACAGTATCCGCTTATAATATCAAAGTTTCCTAATGCTTCTCTCAGTTGTGGTCTTCGCATATGTATAACACGAGCAAACTTTTTTTCTCCTTCTAACAATGGAGAATTTATCATTGGAAGCATAACATTTTTTATAGCATTTATCGCACGTGCCGCTAATGATACATCCTGAACATATTTTTCTGGGTCAAAAATATTATCATAAAATTCCCTCGCAACAGTTATAACTGGTGGTTCCGACATTATTTTATAGCATTAGATTAAATTTGATCATCAAGTGTATATATTTGAAAAGCTGTTAGTCCTGGGAATGGATGTTCAGCAGCAAAAATATTAACTCGAAAATATAAGTACTTGTTAACAGTGTTTTCTGTTGGGACTGTAAAATATTGTACTGTTGAAATGTAAGTGTCTGTTGTGCTATACAATGTTGTACAGTCAATATCATTGTTTGATCATTCCAATTGCCAATTATAAATTCGGCCAAAACTAGAGTTTAATCGACCTCGCAAATGAAATTGCCAAATAGCAACTGCAGTAGGACATTTAATTTTGATCCAAAAATTTTCAACTTCTCCGTTGGTCGTCCACTCATGTCTATCAGAGAAAGCGTAATAAGGATAATTTTCAGGATAATATGATGATGCGCTTACCTCAAACCCGTCTCGGTTGTCAGTTGCTTTATAAAGTGTTGGAATAAACGCAACATTATTTTTGGTTCGTTTTATACCACTAGACAGACTATCAACATACGCTTTATTTTTCAGATCATTAAGGTTAACTGGAACATATGTCGTAGTTATTTTTTTTGTCTCTCATGTTTATGTTACCTGATATTGGTCCACCGGATTTCTTAAAATATGGGGTAAGTTCTTTCTTTAACTGAGCATAACTAATAGCATTAGCATCGGCTTGTAGTGAGGTTGTTGGCAGTCCAGTTAGTTTTGAAATATTTTCCATTGCAACGGTACCTGTTATTGTGTCGCCGGTTTTGTTAAGTTTATTATCGTCAACAGATTTTAGTTGCGCATAACTTACAGCTTGTGTTTGATTTAAGTTTTCCGGCGGATATGCGGTCTCTAAATTTATAATTTTTTTACTCGACATGTTAATATTACCTATAACCGTTCCGCCGATTTTATCAAGTTTGTTATCATCCACATACCTCAACTGTGAATAACTCACCGCTTGTGTATAATTTAAGTTTGCTGGCGGAAATCCAGTCTCTAAATTTATAAAAAAAAAAAAATTTCCTGATATATCTAAGTTGCCGCTTAAAGTTCCGCCAGATTTATCTAGTTTATTACCGTCGACGGATTTTAGTTGTTTATAACTAACAGCTTGTGTATCAACAACATTTATTGGCGGATAATCTGTTTCTAAACCTAGTACTCTTTGATTTGACATAGGCAGGTTTCCTGTCATTTTATCTCCAGTTTTTTTCAGGTAACCTGATAAATCAATATTGCCGTTTGTTATTGTAGCCGATGAATCTCCTAATGTTGTTCCAAATTTTGTATAATGGCTCATTATTTATTTAATATAACATAAAATGTATAACAAACAATGGCAAAGTTAACGACAACGTCGTCACCGATACTAAATTTTGATACAGAGCGGTTGGTGAAACATAAACATAACAATGAACTTCCAGATTGCCATTATCTTATTGTTGGACGAACTGGATCGGGAAAAACAAATTTGCTTATGAATTTACTACTGGGCGATAATTTTAACTACGATCGAGTTTATATTTATACAATTAATCCACAGCTAGAGAAGTACGAGCTACTTAACGAATATAATAACAAACTTCGTGATGATCTTGATGCTGGTGAAGATTTTTTTATTATCAAACAGCCAGAAGAACTTGTTCCATTTAATCAACTTGATTCGTCCGAACATAAGATAATAGTTTTTGACGATATTCCGCTAAATAATGTAGCGATGAATAAAATAAAATCATATTTTTCACTGTCGCGTAATAAGAAATGTAATTTTGTTTATTTAGCCCAAGGTTTTTACAACGTCGACAGAATTATCAGACGAAATACTGGTTGTTTTATATTATTTCCGGGACTGGACAATGTTGACGTTAGAAATATTGCAAACGAGCAATGTTGTGACGCAACAAAAGATCAATTTATTGAACTTTATCATAAGGCGACAGCAGATAAATATAACTTTTTTCTTGTTTGATAAGCTTACACATGATCCAGCCAAAATGTTTCGTTGTTGTATTGAAAATTATCTGCAGTAAGTTTTTGTTTTATATAAAATTATTTATGATTTTCCCAATTTTATAAAATTTATATATAATAAAATGGACAAACGAACAAAATACAGAAAACATATAGAAGATCTAAAAAAAACTTGCTCAGTCTCAAGCAGCATTTAAGGAGCGAGTACAGCAAGCACGACGTGGACAAGTAACTGCTGCAGAAACAGCAGCAACAGCTCTCAAACCAGTTACTGAAGCACTACTTGGGAAACAACCTGAAACTAAACCGCTGTCAGAAGAAGTTAAGCGACTACAGGAAAAAGGTTTAGTTGGTATTGTTAAAGAATAACAAGAAGAAGCTGCTGCAAAAATTATTGGTAGATCTGACGAAGAAAGATTAAATTTAGCTAGAGGTCTTGCAAGACATATTGCTGATCCTGTTGCTAGACAAGCTGAAATAAGACGACTGTTGAATAATCCACTTGAATTTGAACGAAGACTAGCAGAACTAACTTCACTTGAGACCAGAAATCTTGTAGCAGGATTATCAGAAAAATTAGCGGATATTGAACAAGAACAAAAGGAAATTGGTGAGATGACAGCAAAGTTTTTAGATGTTGAAGGAAAAAGACGATATCATAGAAGAAAAGCATATAATAAAATAACTGATGATAATTATCGTGAATTTTTAAAAGAAAATGATATAAATTATATTGATAATATAAAAACTTGGTCGAAAGAAAGGTATGATAAACTTATTAATGATTTAAATAAAATGATGACAGATGGCTTTACGTCTAATACCGAATTAGAAAAAACTAATGAAGAAGATCATATGACTGAACTTTCTGATAAAATTAGAGTCGGTGTTATTGCTAGAGTATTTCATAGAACAGCAGTTGAGAACAGATCAACAGGGTTTGGCAAAAGTTGGAATTTTCATAGGAAATTTAAAATAAATGATGAAAATCGCATAAAAGATGCTAAAAAAGTATATTAGAACTGAAATACCAGCGGAGATTGAAAAACCACTGGTTATATCGCCAGGAGAAACTGAAAGTAAAGAGCAAATTAAAAAATGACAGAAGATAAAATAACAAAATCCGATTACGATACTTTTATGGAAGAAAATAATATTAAAGATGTTGGTAATATTAATAAATGGTCACGAAATGAATATGATGATTTTATTAAAAAATTAGATGATATTTATAACGATGGAACGAAAGCTTATGATAAAATTGACGAAGCTAAAGGAGAAGATCTTAAAACATTTTATGAACAAGCTAGAAATGGTGTTATTGCTAGTAATTTAATATCTGCGGCGAAGAAATTTAGATCTGGAAAATCCAAATCTGTAAATTTTTATGATGAATTTGAATTAATGAGAATAATCGCATGAACAAAAAGACTGGAAAAGGTGTAAAAATATCTGCATCAACTGCTGAAATGATAGGCAGATTAATGCTGTTGATATCATCAAAGGAAGCCGGAAATGTTGGCGCTGAAATTGACAATGAAATTATTGATATACTTGATCATTTAAGATCGGAACATTTATTAACATCTGACGAATACGAAACTTTACACGGCGACTTAATTTTGTAAAATGTTATATATTTAATAATGTCAACAACATTATTACTAGACTCTAGTACGGCCGCGACAGCTAATGCGATAGCTAACGCGAAAGATAGCGCAAATTTTTCAGTAAATTATATTCCACCGGTACAACTTGATACTGAAAAACAGTATGAAATTGGACTAATTTCTTGTACATGTTGGCATTCCATGGCTAACGTGAAAACTGGTGTCAATGACTTTACGTTTTATTCTAACACTGGGTCATTTGTAATTAAAATCCCGCAAGGAGCCTACAACATAACTGATTTAAATAAAATAATACGCGAATTAATAACATATATAGATACAGGAGACGCTGACAATTTTGAACTAACACCAAATTATAATACTTTACGCGCCAGAATAACATTAAAAAATGGTATGCTAATAGTTTTTGCATCAGCAAAGAGCATAGCGTCGCTGATTGGATTTAATCACAAGCTATATGGATCTGAACCAGGACAAACTGCAACATATGACGGTGAACTGCCAGTAAATATAACTGACGTAAATACAATACTGATAAATTGCTCCATTGCGTCTGGATCTTACTCAGCTCAGGGTAGTAAAGGACAAACGATATATAGTTTTTCGCCAGATGTTCCACCGGGATCGCTCATACAAATTAGTCCGCGGCAAGTTATTTATTATCCGTTAAATGTTGAAAATCAAATAACGAGTATAAATATGCAGTTGACAGATCAATCTGGACGACAGCTGGATCTGAATAACGAGATTGTTACTTACTATTTACACTTACGTACAATCAACTTCGGTTTTATGCAACCTCAGATATAATGAAACAAAAAAAAATTTACCGAAGAAAAATTATTGGTGGATTTTTGGGAAATATATTTACTAAAATTATTGAAAATGTTCCGGGAATCACGCATAAAGTTGCACCAATTGCACTTGACGCGTCAAAAGCTTTTGCAACTGAAGCCGCATCTGCTGCTGGAACTGCTGTTGGACAAAAAATAACTGATAAAATTAAAGGCGATCCACAACGTGGAATACCGACAATCAAACAAGTTATATCAGAAATCGCTCCAACAAAAGAAACTCAACGTGCTATGATAACAACATCAAAACAACTTTTATCACCAAAGGGCGAGCAGATTATACAAAAGTTAATATCTAAAGTAACAGCGCCGCAATAAAATTGTTATCGTTAGAAAATTATGCAATCTAATAAATAAAAAATGTCTGTCAAAAATTATCTCGATTTAGCAGAAACTTATGACGCCGACAACACCATAACAGAATTTGAATAGATTGAGTGTCTCGACGAAAATTCTAATGAGTCAAATAAAGGTGGTGTTAGAACATTTAATACCCGAGACGAAGATATATTTTTATTACCTCACAAGGCAATGTTGGAAGTTCGTGGCCAGATTATGACAATAGCTAATCCGCCTGTTGCAATTGCAGCTGGAACAGAAGTAACTCTTATAAATAACGGCTGGTGTTTATTTAAAAGTGCCAGATATCAGCTGGCCAATCAAACTGTTGAGGATATTTCAAGTCACCTGCAAGTTGCAAGCATAATGCAATGGAAATGGAAGTGAAGTGCCTTTTTTCAAGGACACAAATCGACTGCCTACTTGTGCTTGCCTGGGCAGAGCTTAAATTCTACAAATATGACATGAAACGTAACTTTTGTATATGGTTCTTATCAGTTAATGAATCAATATACTTTTCTGAAGGTGCAGTGATACCTCACTGTAACTTCCACCAGTATTCTGCTGTCATTTTTATAACATGGATATGGTCATGTGATACCTCACTGTAAAGTGCACCAGTATACTGCTGTCATTATTATAGTATGCACATGGTCATGTGATACCTCACTATGAAGCCCACCAATATACTGCTGTCATTATTATAACATGTATATGTTAATGTGATACCTTAATGTAAATCAGTATACTGCTGTTTCTATTATAATATGGATATGGTCATGTAATACCTCACTATAAAGCCCATCAGTATAGAGCTATCTTTATGATCTCAAACTGAAATTTAAAGACTTTTCAGGATCTTATCATCCATTTTATAAGCCAAATAATCATATTATTTTCCACTGTTTCTGCATATTTTGATTCAGCAACACACATAAACAAGAAGTCTTTCTCATACCACATGAGAATTGGTCAGCAATGTTGTTGTCATTAGATTTATAAAAGGTATGGCTCACAATCATTATGTATTGTTCGTAAGTTTGTTTTCATCAAATTCAACAATACCTTGCATGTCGCTGAAGAGGTACAAGGGCTGGCTAGTTGAATGGGTGGGGTTAAATGTACACAGAGTCAATTAAACTTGCCACTGTATTATTTGTTTCCATTTTGCACTCAGCTATATTCCAGGTTTTTATTTCCCCTTTAAATGAATAGGAAGTTTTTCATAATAAAGTAATTTCAGAAAGTTAGTGATTCTAAAGATTTTTCAAGTGTTTTGTGCTTCACACTTCTTGAGTATGATTTCAGCACATTCAACAATTTTCCCCATGATCTACATTCTTATGACAATATACACTTTATGCGAGTAAGTGATACCTGTACAATAAGGCCAGTAAGTAATACCTGTACAATAAGGCCAGTAAGTAGTACCTGCATAATAAGGCCAGTAAGTAATACCTGTACAATAAGGCCAGTAAGTAATGCCTGCATAATAAGGCCAGTAAGTAATACCTGTATAATAAGGCCAGTAAGTAATACCTGTATAATAAGGTCAGTAAGAAATATCTGTATAATAAGGCCAGTAAGTAATACCTGTATAATAAGCCAGTATGTAATACCTGATTAGGCTGTTGATATTCTGGTAAATGCTGTACATGGTTACTGTGTTGTGATTGTATGTCTACCTGAAAAAGTGTCAAAACTGCATTTGCAGTCACCTCTGCATAAATAACACCTGTTCATACCAGACAAATTAACTAAATCATATCTCTTTTTGCTGTACAATAGCTCTATAGTCACTTACCCAATTTTGTCAATGTTGACCATAAATAGTCCTAAAGAGTCACCCTAAATAGTCCTAAAGAGTCACCCTAAATGGTCCTAAAGAGTCACCCTTAATGGTCCTAAAGAGTCACCCTAAATAGTCCTAAAGAATCACCCTAAATAGTCCTAAAGAGTCACCCTAAATGGTCCTAAAGAGTCACCCTAAATGGTCCTAAAGAGTCACCCTAAATGGTCCTAAAGAGTCACCCTTAATGGTCTTAAAGAGTCACCCTTAATGGTCCTAAAGAGTCACCCTAAATGGTCCTAAAGAGTCACCCTTAATGGTCCTAAAGAGTCACCTTAAATGGTCCTAAAGAGTCACCCTAAATCAGGGGCCTCAAACTCAAACAACCCTGAGGGCCGACACTCAACACTGTTTCTCCACATTGATACTTAGCAGCATCATTCCGCTTGAATATGTTACACTATCATTCCTCCAACAGTGTCATTCTACCTGATTACTCAACACTGTCATTCCACCTGAATGCTTAACACTGTCATTACACATGAATAACTAAACTTTATTATTCCTCTTGAATATTCAACACTATCATTGCACTTGTATAGTCAACACTCACATTTTTCTTCAATACTCAACAATGTCATTCCACTTGAATACCCAACACTGTCATTCCACTTAAATAATCATTATTGTCATTCCACTTGAATAATTAATATTGTCATTCCACTTGAATACTCAACACTGTCATTCCACTTGAATACTCTACAACTTGGATACTAAACACTGTAGTTCTACTTTAATGCTCAGCACTATCATTCCACTTGAATACTCAACACTATAATTCCTCCTGAAAACCCAACACTGTCATTCTAATTGAATAATCAACACCGTCATCCTACTTGAATATTCAACACTATCATTCCACCTTAATATTCAACACTATCATCAGACATGAATACTCAATGCTAGTATTACAACTGAGTACTCAACACTATCATTACACCTGAATACTCAACACTGTGATTCTACTACAATACTCAACATCTCCATTCCATTTGAATGCTCAATGGTATTATTACACCTGAATACAAGAAAGTGTCATTCCACTTGAATACTCAACACTGTCATTCCACTTGTTTTGACCACCTGTACTTTGATAACTCTAAAAATTTAAGTAATACCTCCAGGTCTGGTGTATGAGTTTAAGTAGCTTCAATTTAAACCAATAACTCCAGGTCTGGAGTAGAAGTGCATGAGTAATTTCAATGCTGAGTAAGAACTCCATGTCTGGAGTAAAAGTGAGTAATTTCAATGCTGAATAATGACTCCAAGTTTGGGGTAAGGGTATATGAGTAAATTCAATGCCGAGTAATAAGTTCAAGTCTTCAGTAAGAATCTGTTACTTGCAATGTTAATATTTTAAGATATATGGGCCTGAAATCAATTTTCTCCAGCTAGAAACTTTTACAAATTGAAAAAACAAACATGGAAAAATGACTGCACCACACAGACCTGTCATAGTCCTATTGCATTCACAAAATAAAGACTAACATTATGGTTTTCATAGCAACGGTTAATTACTAATAATATCTGTAAATAAAAGTTTCCAACTTGTTTGTAGAAAAAAATATGAAACAAAATCCACTTGGATGGCAAAATTTGATCTCACCAAATTCCTGAAAAACAGAGCTAAAATGAAAAAAAACATGAACTGTCCTACAGTACCAACTGCTTTATCTCCCTTGACTAAGACTCCCACAACTATCCTCCCATTCATTGTGGTAAAGTGTATTGATTTAATAGTCATTACGAGTGAATGTAATGTCCTTTTTGTGTGGTGTACAGTGAAACCTTATGTAAAAAACAGCAGAAAGGACAATTCATTTCTTTTATTATCATTTTCTTTTAAAATAAATTATATAGGATGTTTTATCATGGGGAGGCTGCACCTGGGACTATGCGGGCTTCCCTGCTAACAAATAGCTGTTCAGTGAAAGAAATACATAAGAAATATTCATAAGGACTGTTTTCATGCTTGAAACTTAAATGTTTCAAAAATTCAAGCAACACTGGATAGTACAAATCTAGTACTCATGAGGTTTTATGGGAATGTTCCACAGATATTGTGTAGGTCTGATATAGTGATGGGTGTAATGTTATATTGTTTGCATTTGCAACATACACAGTGGAGAGAATTTTTACATACCGCTATACAACTTTCATGTAATCTGGCTGAAACTGGCACCGACTTGGTAAACACATTGACTGGAATTGTATTTAATGGTAAATACATTGACTGGATGTGTATTTAATGGTAAATATATTGACTGGATGTGGATTTAATGGTAAATACATTTAATGGATGTGTATTTAATGGTAAATACATTGACTGGATGTGGATTTAATGGTAAATACATTGTCTGGGTGTGTATTTAATGATAAATACATTGACTGGATGTGTATTTAATGGTAAATACATTGACTGGATGTGTATTTAATGGTAAATATATTGACTGGATGTGGATTTAATGGTAAATACATTTAATGGATGTGTATTTAATGGTAAATACATTGACTGGATGTGGATTTAATGGTAAATACATTGTCTGGGTGTGTATTTAATGATAAATACATTGACTGGATGTGTATTTAATGGTAAATACATTGACTGGATGTGGATTTAATCTTAAAATGGTTGGTTTGTACCAAATGCTTTATTCCATGAGATTAACTGTATTGTATATTATGCAGTTAGATGTTCTGTATATTAACATTTACTGATTTATAAAAACAAAAAAGTTTGTTGATGCTAAGTAACTATGACACTGATGTGTGTATAGTCATGGATCTTAATGGATTAATCCATCATTGGGAGTATTTTCACTACAGGCAATACCAGGTCACAGTGACCTAGTGTTGTGCTCTACTAACATTGCATGAGTTTGGATTATGTCATCCCAATGCATGTGTGAAAGATTGAATTGTACTGAATTTTTATTTTTATTATATACTTAAGTGTCAAATATCAAGATTTGTTGGCAAAATAAATTTTGTATTTTTTTTCATTCCTATAGTTTCATATGTGCAAAATATATCATTATATTTTCACATTGAAAAATATAAGATTTCCTATCATGCTATGTGACTATTTACTGTGTGTTTCTCAAAATTTATACCTGCAACAATAAAAATGAGTACATTGTGAGCTAGAACAAAGAAATAGAAACCGCCTTACATTGGCTTGGCTAATGTGAGTATGTGAGAAAGCTTGCAGGCACTTCCTGTGGGTGGGTGTGTCTTAATGGAGTTTTCTCAGGTTCTTCCTCCTCCAGCTATACTATCTGCCATATGGAGCCTATCTTACAGTTTCTCAAACTCATTAAAACAATTTTCACCTTTATTGGACTTACATGCAGCAGCTCGGTCTGCATTGGGGGTATACATGATTTACAGACACAAATCTAGTTACACAGTGAAATGTTTGCTCTTACTTATAATATTTTCTTTGACAGCAATTGCATATAAGCACTGATAAATTTTATGTCTGACTGAGATTTCTCAGTGGATTTGCAATTCAAAGTGAGAAATAATTTTTTCATTTTAATTTGGACGAAACTGAAGGAATCTCTTTTGTCTAAATTCTACATTATAAATTAATTTTACTTTTTTAGAATTATTTCATACAGCAAAGGAAGCAAATTATCCAAAGGTCTATATTTTCTAAAGTTTAAATGTCATTTTTTAAATTTTATTTTAAGCACTTGTCATATTTTTTGATGTTGTTTGCTTATATATATATATATATATATATATATATATATATATATATATATATATATATAATCCATTTGTCTCCAAGATAAAAAAAAGAAATATGCTTAAGAAAACACTTTTATTCAGATTTTGTTTGAAGGGGTTAATTTTATAAATAAAACTGGTAATATTAATATTAATATTAATGTGAAGAAAAAAAATTACAGGACCTAGCCAGGTATGAATGTGGTAATAGAGAAGAATGACCTAGCCAGGTATGAACAAGGTAATAGAGAATCAAGTGACTTTTAGCAAGGGAAATAACTAATGGAAACAAGCAACAGCATTTGCCTCCCTTATGCTGTTATGTATATGTATGATTAGACCACCCCATATGGATGTTTTGAGTAAACATGATGCGATTTAAATTCAGAAACTACAATATGTAATTATAACAGTCAACCATATATATTATAAATGAAAGATTATGATTGTTTACACTAGGTATGATAATAAATGTACTGGTATGTACCAAATTTAGCAGCATATCAGCACAATACTGGCTATATGTTACCACATATAAGTTAAGTTCTAGAAATGCCACGATAAAAAGACAAAAAAAAAAAAAAAAAAAAATTAGGAAGATAAATTCTTCCAAATAAGTGCAAACTTTATGACCTACAGGATGAATAACAGTATGTTGTTATATTTTAGGCTTAAAAGTTTTGTATTAAGCCTTAAAATAAAGGGTGACAATTTTTATATATACCTCAATGTTTACGAAGTCAAAAAAATTCTGATCTTACATCATAGGGTTTCCTAAATCTGTTCACATCTTAAAACTAATCAAAGTCAGTTTTTGAATGGGAATTTCTAAATGTTGCCAGACAAGGTCTAAGTCCCTTAGTGCATCTCTAAATGGGAATTTCTAAATGTTGACAGACAAGG
>JAECUM010070421.1:0-15235 GCA_016617855.1 Megalonaias nervosa | reverse complement strand
CTTTGGACAGACTCTAGACTCTCGTGGGCTAGCAACACAACATACCAGAATATCCCCTCTTTATTCAGCAATGAAAATTACATGTGGAGACCAGCCATCGTAGTTGAAAATTGATAAGTGTATTTTTTTTATAAGCTGTTTAATTTTTTAAAATTCAGTTTTTTCTTTCTTTCTTCTCTTTCAGTATAAAGCACAGCTCATAATTGTTTGATTACCTAAGATATATAAAATATCGATTACGCTTCACTGATTGATATTTGCATACCAAGTATCTACTGTTTTATCTTCGTATGAATGCAAATATAAATTTTTATTTCATTTTCTGAAAGAAAACAAACAGAGGGTTTATTGCCTCGCATTACAATTATTTTGTTATCCTATGGAACAAAAAAGGTAATGTTTTATCTTTTCAATTTCACTTGACTTTTTATTAGATGTGTCTTACGTGCTTCTTCTAAATGTGATATATAATGCGTTACCTGTACAGATATTAAAATATGTGGGTCGATGGTTTATATTAAAAATAACAATAGATAATAAAAGCAAGGTTAAGGTCGGTGTTTTAAAGAGATAAGTTCAGAATTAGTCTTGTTCTATGGCGTGAATAGTCAGAATAAACTGATGAATACTCGAGTTTTTTCTTATAGCGTTAATGAATGATTGGAATCTTAAATCACCCTTGGCATGCTCGCGTGAGGACGGTGATACATAACTATTGACTTTTGATGTCGGCTGTTAAGAGGATTTATGATCCACAGAGAAACGGTATTCAAGGCCACAATGTTGCGAGGAATAACATTTTTTAGAGGTGTCTGGATGTGATATCAGTTTTTGTATCAACTGAAATTTTCTGTTTTCTTGTTTCAAAAGTAATGAGACTGTATTTAATAAATTATTGAATAATTTTAAATAAAAAAACAAAAAACAAAAACAAAACAAACAAACAAACACAACAGAAACAGTGCAACCAAAGACAGAAGTTTAGCTATTACATAAACACTAACATAAATTTGATTGACCAGTTGATCATTGCAAACCAGATTACTTTTGCCCTTTAATTGTTGCCTTTAAATTTTAAGAGAAAGAGAAAACACGGTCAGTCTAAAGGGTGGGGAGTGGAACGGAAGTGTGTGTGTGTGTGTGTGTGTGTGTGTGTGTGTGTGTGTGTGTGTGTGTGTGTGTGTGACTTGGATTTTTAAAGTAGCTTCATCAATTTTTCAGTCATATCGCTGCGATGTCTACGTTGTGGCAGTTTATAGTGATGTCTAGCACTGGGGCATCATGTGGCAGACATGTATTATGATGCCCCACCCAGTCACATTATCTTGACACTAGGCTGTCCAGGCCTAGTACTAACCTCTTAAAGCTGAGCGCCTAGCGAGGCAGCTGCTACTACCACTTTTATAAGTCTTTGGTATGACTCGGCCGGGCTTCGAACTCGCGACCTCTCGCATCTGAGGTGGACGTTCTAACCAGACAGGAACGGAGGAAGAGGCATACGGATGGACGGAAACTACATTCCTTAAATGACTACTAATGTATGATGTACACTCTAGAAGTTGACATGATCTGGCGATAAGACGCTTGAATTTTATAGCACCGTTGTCACAACGTTATAGCAATGGAATAAGGTGGTAATTAAACCAGGCAGGACACTCTAAACTCAGAAGTTATAAATGAAAACGTTTAGCAAAGACAGCTTGTGGGGGCTTGTTTTTGTAGGTTTAACACTGGCAAGCTTTCTCACATACCCACGTGACTCGAGCCAAGGAGGACATAGTTATCTGCAAAGGCAAGCTCCTTAGACTACTCGGACCCCCACCCCCAACAGTCTCTGTCTATTTCACCAGCCAAAACACAGCAAAATTGGAAGTCAGATAATAAATGGGGACGATAATGCAACATTTATAATAAAACATTTAATATAAAATGTGTGCTTTTGAGTTATATTCATGGAAAGACCGCTCTTGTCTCAGATATCCTTGTAACACTTGGCACATACGGACAAAGTTTGTAGTAACATTGGGAAGAGAACAGCTTTCTTCTACTTTTGACAAGAGTTGCTTGATGGAAATAGCGCTTTATTTGTCGGAAAGATTTTCCAAGAATCCACGATCTGTTGCTTCTGTATATTTTCCATACTCAATACCGATACCATCTCAGATATTCTTAAATTGTAAGAAAAATAGTTTCTTATATATTCCAGTTAACATATTCTCAATGTAGCTTTAAGTGCAGAGTCTTCTAGTGCAAATCGAGAAGATCATCCGTTCAGGGGAGATAGCGATGAAACCATTTCCAAGATAGCCGCTATGGCAGCCATGCTAGACATCAGTTCTTGAGAATTTTTATCTTGACTAATTGATTATCATGATAAGTCTTTTGGTAAAATTGCCAGGTTGCTAAGCCATGCATTCAGGTGGAGTAGCAATAAATAGATTTTCAAGATGACCATCATATTTGGCTTCCGGGGGGCAACATTATCATATAAAGCCAGCTAAACTGATGGACGGACGGACGTCAGAAGACGGAGGACATGACATTGACTAGTAGAGGTTTAAAACAAATGAATGGAGATGTTAGTTTGTTGGGTTTCTTTTGACAGATTCACAAATATGTCAGTGATTAGTGACCAGAACACTTTCATGCGAATCAACAGCGACGGCAGTACTGTATGGACACCAGGTGGAATTTATGAGACCCATTGTGACTGTGACGTCACATACTATCCCCTTAATACACAGACTTGTAGTATAGTGCTGAGCACTTGGGCTTACACAGCCAATGAAATTTCACTCAGCCTGGGTAGTCCGGTAGTCGATAAGAATTACTATTCCGAGAACGGTAAGTTGATTTGCTTTTGGTTCTAGAAAATTATAACATTAGTTAACTTTACTATCTATGATATTAGGTTTACTCCATTAAAGATTGTCCAAAATTCCAACGAAATAAGATAATATTGTCGTTATATTTGAAGCAGAATAATCGCTAGTCAGGCGGATATTTTCGGAGCGAATATGTAGTCCCTTAGAGGAAGAGACAATTCTTACCAAGGATTCTATCTATCGACAAATTTCGAATAGTGCCCATAGTATCTGAATACTATGCTTTGACTTACATTACGTAACATAACACCAAGTCATGTATATATTATATTGTATATATTATATTTGATCAGGTTTTGCGTATAGTACCTTACTTATCATTTTTGTCCAATAGGTGAATGGCAGTTTTTGTCCGTGTCTGATCAGGAAACCTCCACTACCAGAGAGTCCCAGAGCTTTTCCCGACTCAAATTCACTCTAACTTTGAGACGACGCCCTCTATTCCACATCCTGAATACAAATTTACCTGTGGTCGCCATGGCAACACTCATTGGTATGGTTTTCAAACTACCAACTGAGTCTGAAGAGAGAATAGGAATGTCCTTGACGGTTTTTTTGGCATATGCTGTTTACCTCACCCTAATAGCAGATAACATTCATCAAACGTCGGTGTTGCATCTATTATAGTAAGTTTAAACATGTATAACCTTAACATATCTGTAATGGAGCAAATTTTTCTGTCGATCTCTGTAGAACATTTAGTTGGACACGTGTACGATTAATTAGAGGTATGGAGTTCTGCGCGCTTTTAAATTGCCATAATGCACGGATTGGTACAGTCTCTGTCACGAGTGTAGCGATTTTTGATTAAGGCTACGTTTGTTTAAACTGACCAGGAAAGGGGTCAATTTCTGATCGGTATGGAAAACTGTCATTTCTGAAAGTTGCCAGGAGTCAGTTGGGTAATCAAGGTTTGTCAGACGAACTGCATTGTTTCAGGAAGTCCAGGCGGGAACTATATTTCATCCAGATTGGTCACGCTGTGAAGGGAGCGTGGTTTCACATGAAAACTCTCAGTTTAAATGTGCAAATAGCAAATTTGAAAATCAGTCTAGACTTTTTTCTGCAAGAGAAAAAAATGTAAATAGACTCCGAGTGGGTTAAGAAGTATACTCACTCGTAGAGATCATACAGGGGAAGCAATTGTCTGGAAAAATTGACAGACACGTTCTGGAAGTGAGAGCTTGGGAAAACAAGGTATTTGCAACAATCTTATGTAATTCGTTGATACTACTATGATGATTTGTTTATTTCCTTGTATTTGCATGGATTTATTTGTTTAAGTTCGTAGATTTAATTTCTTGATATGGTATACCTGTGTTGAGTTCGTTTATCTGAGTCCGTACAATGATATTTTTCTTTATATAAACATTGACGACTTGTTTGAACGTATAGTCTCGTTTATTATAGGAAATTATGTATCTAGAATTTCATGCCTTATTTTAGTTGAGATGCGAGAATCCATGTGAATTCTCCGACTATATATGAGTTCACGTATGATAACCACTTGATTGTCGTTATAAATACAGTAGTGCAAGGAATTTCATTCATTTGTGTAATTGAGACTAGTCTGGAACTAATGTCTCGGTGGGAGGTTGAAATAGCCATTAGTTGACCATTAATTTTGTGAAACTAGGTTGATACGGTCTGTCATGGCCAGTTAGACTAGATAGCCGTAGGATCTGTTTGAAGTAGGGTAGAATTTATCTGACATAACGAGGAGGGGGGAGGTATTGATCTATTCCCCCAGTATAATGTGACGGAAGATTTAGGTTGCTTACCTTTGTTATTTTGGAAGGGCGAGATAGCTCTACGTATTACGTATTACAAACTCAAAGTGGACACAGAGTTGAAAGGGGCGAAAGAGGCGAGGCACCTGAGGATTCGGAAAAGAAAGTCAAAAGTGAAGAAGACCCAGACTTACCGGCACAAGGAAGTCCAAAGTGGAGAAGACCCAGACTTACCGGCACAAGGAAGTCAAAAGGGATAGTCGCTGTGGAATTTGGACTGAATCAAGACCATCAGGTTATGAAACTGTGCAAGGCAATGTTTTCGATATATTTCACTTGATCTAATGATGATTTAAATTCTATCGCTTAACAGAACGGCTATTGGTATAATCATTTCTTTGTATTTGAAAATTCGTTGAAGAAGTTAATTCAAAAAGGAAGAAGTGTATCTTTCAATCGTAATGAATTATTACTTTTGTTTATGAACTTTATTGTTAGAAATCTTTGATTAAATTTTGTCTTTATTTGTAACGGGGGCTCGTGTTGTTCTGTTCTATATACCTGCTCAGCTCTTTATCTATTCCACCTGTAAATTTCTCAATTTCTATTGATATTTACTCGTTCCGGGCAAATTAGACCGTCGGCGATCACCTCTAGATAACGATAACCAAACCCCAGAACACCCACCCCGACAAAGCCGGGAGGGGAGTTCTGACAATATCTTAGCATTTTTACCATAAACTAAATTTTCCTGAGTCTACAAGGACTCCCAAGGCCTAATAAGTCTGCAAGGAGCTTGTATGTCCTGACTGGGATGGCCAAATAAATCTTCAATAGAGTCATATGCCTCATAAGTGTACAAGGAACTCACAAGACAAAATTAATTTACAATGCTCTCACATGCCTCATAAGTCTACCAGGAACTCAGATATTTCTGTCAGGTGCTCAAGTGAACAAAAATGCACAATGTGTTTCTATGGCCCCTAAAAGGTCTACAAAACGGCTTATATTGCTAGATAAGTGAGGAAGGGACCCTTAAGACTTAATAGGCATATAAGGGCCACATTAGGCATAAATATGTATATAAGGACCACATTATACACAAATTCTACAGTGTGTCAGTTAAGGGAAATCTATACTTACAAGTGTTTATATGGCTCCAAAAAGATCTTCAAAGTCCTTATAACACTATATAAGTCAGTAAGGTGCCCTTAAGACCCAATACTTATAAGAGTTCCTCATTAGGCAAATCATTTCTACAATGTCAATTAAGGGAAATCCCTAACTTCTTCTGATGCCGAAAACGTTATTTTCCTTTTGTCTCTTTCATAAACCTATATGGCCATAATTTTGTCTCAGCGCCCTCACGGTTCTACTGACTACAGTTGTCCTTGACGAATACTTCAACATCGACGGAGATGATGTTTCCGCCTGGCTCAACCGGTTCACGCATAAAGTGATGGTCAAGTTCTCATGACGAAAGGGAACCACGTGTTGTAGTGGGAAAAATAGAGTTACACCTACCAACGAGGATTAAAGTCTTTCGTGTAACAGGATGATATTGAAGTTAAATGCTACAGAAGGTGTTAAGTTATGCAATACAGAGGCTGCTAATGAAGATCTTGAGAAAAAGAGGAAACTGTCATTGGACACAACGTCTGCTGATAATAGTACCATTCCGGAATATTCGTGGAAAGAGATTGCCCTTATAATGGACAAATGTTTGCTTTATTTATATATGATTCTCGTGTTTCTAGTCACGGCCATCATATTTATTATTCTTGGAGTCAATTACTGATTGCATTTGATCAAAGTGAACACACATAAAGCAAAGAGCTTATTAGTCAACGTTTATACGGCCACCAACATAAGCTTCTCGTAAACACAGACTTAGAAAGCTCCTTTGGATTCATATTTCGTTGTGCTTGTATAGTGGTTAGTAGCCTATATGACAACCATATGTTAATACATTCCTCTGCTTGTCGATGGACTTAGGTGAAGATACATTGTGCATTGGACAAATGGTGAGAAGTGGAAGATGACGTTTATCAAGGATTACATTCTTTTCCTGTAATTGATAAATGTTGGAAAACGTAAAAGGAAACAAGTACATAACAGAACTAGCTTTCATAGGTATTGTGACTATCATCTACAGCAAAAAAGACATAATCGAAGGAAATATCTTTGCAACAAATCCATCTATTTTCGAATAGATATTATTAACTGTAGACAACCTAAAAGGAAAGAAAAAAACCCTCATTTAATAAGACTTGAAATATAGGCTTGACAACAGAGCCACGTCGAAAGCAATGATTTCATTAGGTATAGTGTTTGCATGTCAGTAATGTTAATGTTATCTTTCATGTAATCGGGTTAACGTGATTCTTTATGTGATAACAGTTTTATTCTCAGTATGATTGCATGAAGAATGAGTATCAGTCATGCCTATGACTATCAGTAATGGGTAGCCTCATTCTATCACGATATCAGTCATGCGTAGCCTCATTCTATCACGATATTTGTTTTTGAACTTCTTGTAGAAATGGCATGCATTAACCACGTAGATAAATCTAACATTATGTATCCACCTTAAATATATGTAGTTAGTCTGATATTTTCTCTTGTACCGACTAATGATTAACATTGTCATCGTCATTTGATGTTCTCCCTGCGAATGGCGGATCTTTCTGAGATTTAAACATAATAGTTTATCCGCAGGTTTATTAATTGTTGTTCTTTTCTGAGATTTGTCATCTGCTTACACTACGTGGCTATACACATCGACCTAAAAGTGCCTTTTGTCAAAATCATTTGTTGCTTTTAGAAATTGACATGATTTCATTACAACCTTAGATTTAATCCATGGTTGTTGATCATATTAAATAACCACACATCTATGTGTATTTACAGTTTAATCTCGACCCAATGTAAGTCTTTAGATTGTGTAGTGAAGGATATTTTTTCCTTTGTTTATCAGTGTACATAGTAGTTTTCCTGTAGTTGGTACTGTACCATTGTAAGCATTTATCAACTTCTGTTTCAAAATCATTGCCATCCGGAATTAGTATCTCTGGAGTTCTATAACACAATATACAACAATTTATCTCTGGAGTTCTATAACACAATATACAACAATTTATCTCTGGAGTTCTATAACACAATATACAACAATTTATCTCTGGAGTTCTATAACACAACATACAATAATTTATCTCTGGAGTTCTATAACACAATATACAACAATTTATCTCTGGAGTTCTATAACACAATATACAACAATTTATCTCTGGAGTTCTATAACACAATATACAACAATTTATCTCTGGAGTTCTATAACACAATATACAACAATTTATCTCCGGAGTTCTATAACACAACATACAACAATTTATCTCAGGAGTTCTATAACACAACATACAACAATTTATCACTGGAGTTCTATAACACAACATACAACAATTTATAACAGGTTTTCCTCTTTCGCGACTTGCACTGGCTCCGCTTTGCATCTAATTCGCTCATTAGATGCCTATGTAAAACTCATTTACCGGCATGTATTGGCCTATGGACAAGTCAAGATCTTTGGAATGGAGGTACATCATTTACCGGCATGTATTGGCCCAAGATCAAGTCAATAATTTTGGAATGGAGGTACATCATTTACCGGCATGTATTGGCCCAAGATCAAGTCAATAATTTTGGAATGGAGGTACATCATTTACCGGCATGTATTGGCCCAAGATCAAGTCAATAATTTTGGAATGGAGGCACATAATGAGTCACTTTGACCACCCTGACCTTGACCTTGATCTTTCGTACTCACCTTCAGACTTTATCTGTCCATCTTTCTCCGGGTAGCATCGACTGTTCGCTTTGGGGTATCTCTGCTATAACATATTAATTCAATATCGTAAATAATTCTCAGTGATCAAGAATATTTCATAGTCTGTCATCCAATGCATGGTACCTTTAAAACTGCACAATGGGCTAGTCCTGATGCCCTATAACAATGAGCTGGATCTAGTTTATAATTTTGGACGCGGACGTAATGGAATTCTAACTGCAAAATACCATCAAAGTGTCTTTCCACTTTTAGTCATAAAGTTCTCCAAGAGTTTTCTGGTTTAAATGTCTCATAACGCAATTTGTATACTATTAAACGTTCTTTAATATGTATACATCATGCAAACGTGAATATCAAGTATCGTTTTATGGTATATCTATTTTTGCAACCTTTGAAAGCTGTCCGTCAATTATGCCTTTAATTGTGTCAGCAGAGAGCAGTAGTACTGGCTCAGAATTGTCGCCTTGTATGCACTTATTTTATATTGTTTGTCTTTAGATAATCAAATCACACTATATGCATCATCTATTATTTTCTTCATGAATTGCTGTATGAAAATTTAGTACAGACTATAAATAAAGTTAGAAGATAAATAATTATAGCGCACTCTTTCAAGTGTCACCTAATATATACAAAGAACAATAACTGTTTAAATATCTAATAAGCAAGTAAAAGATACAATTCTTGGAAAGTATTTACTTTCTCATTGCAAATTATGTATGAAATCGAAATGTTGAAATGCGTAGAGTAGAATCAAAGTGGGGCTTTTGCCTTTTTTGTCCCGTTTGGGGCCCTTCTACCCGTTTACGCCTCTACCCCCATGACATATTTAGCCCATAAATGACCCTTGCATGTTGATGTTGTCCGCACACACACGCACACACACACACGCACGTGACATGAGTGAGCCGATTATGGGTGTAGAGTCTCCTCCGGATGGAATTTCCCCAAAGAGTTTCCAAAACGGCAAAACACCAGTCTGTGACTACTTTGATTGTAGAAACAAATCCCGCAGAGTGTACTTATTCAGGCAAGCCTATGGTAACAATCAATACACACACTGCAAGCTAACGTGCTTTCGATCGATAACCAGTTCTCCGCGGGAATATTATTTATATTTGATTTTTTCTGTCCGTAAACCTGCGCTGTTTCTTATTTGTGCTCGGAAATGTATGTAATTTTCTATTTCTGCCATGACATTCTCAAACTCAGCCGCACTGATTATTTTATCTTTGATTACAACTGAATACAGTTTCCTGATCGTATTGAGACTGTTGTGTGCAGCTGCAAGTTATTCGGAGTAGACGCGTATTCTAGAATGCAGTCGCTTCGAAATTAATTTACTAGCACCATCAGAGACGCCAGTTACTATCGATATAGCCCCGACAATAATACCGATTGGTGCACCTTCAGTGGTTGATGTGGTCGTGATTCCAGTCACACCAAGACCAACATCTGCTGCTGCAGCAAGACCATAAATGACATCTACAACCAAACATGCGCGTTTGTATTTTACGATTAGCGCTTCGATTATTTTTTCACATCAGTAAGACTGAGGGTCCGTCATAGTGTTTCTATTAATAATACAATCGTGCATTTTAACTGTACGACAGGCAGACCTTAGCCGGTCTCATCATCAAACGCAGGCGCAATGCGCATACGCACTTCTAACCAATTATTTATTTTTACTCGTACAATGGTCATGCAGTTATAAAAAAATCTGTGCCTCTGGAATACTTAAATCTCCGGAGATATCGCATTCTGGTGGTCTGACATTACGATCCTTTAAAAGCACACCGATTACTTAATTTAGAACATCCTATAAATAAACTCAGAAGCTGAATAATTATAACACACACTTACTAGTGTCATCTCAGAAGCAAAAAAAAAAAACAATAATTCTTTCATCATCTAATAAGCGAGTAAGATATACAATATTTGGAGAGTATTTACTTTCTCATTTCAAATCATATATGGAATCGAAATGTTGAAATACGGGTGAGGTCTGGGTTGCTTGTTGCTCCCTGCTTTTGATGGGAATTCGCATGCAGTGTAAGTTTAAAATATCGCTTCTAAAATTGTCCTTTACTCATGATACAGCACGAATCTAGCATAAAAAAGTAATCATTTCAGCAAATATTGAGGACATTTTTTCAGTATTTGATTAACTGTACTATGTTTTGCATCGGAATAGTTTCTTTTGTTGGAGTGAAGTTGTTGTCCTTGAACGTTTCCATATAAAAATCGACCACATGTTTATGCTTTTCTATGGACTGAACTGCGTGATCGACAGTACGATCTCAAGTCATTCCACCATTCATAATCTCTTTTAATTAACAATGTAAAATCCTAGATCCGTGATGCAGAGCTGCTGAAAGTAAGAATTACTTTAATTTTTAGAAGTTCTGGGATTAAAATTTACTTTACATAGATCTAAATTAGTAGCAATTGTTGTACTGACGGCAACTAAAATGGCATCGCTGACCATGACGGCATAAAATGAACCACAAAAGTTTTCTATATTGTCTGTTCCCCTGTAGACCCTTGGACTTTTTATGGCTCAAAGGTTAATTTAAGTTACAAACATGACCCTGATGGAATGCGTATTGGCTCTTTACTTTTAATGTCTGTTTCAAACATTCAGCGTCTGCGTAGATGGTATACTGGACATTCATTTTCATTTGTTCATTCTTGTCAGGCTCTAGCATAGTCAAATGCTACGACTTTTGGCTAATTTTACCACAGTAAAAGGCATGGTCCGCTAGCAACTGTTGTGTGCTACATATGAAGTTGAACTTCCGAGCATTTGGAAAGTACCCATCGTGAACGTCGTCTTGAGTATTTCTCAAATTTCTCGAGAATCTTTGAGTAACGTTTAGCTATTCATCACTAATGGCCTCAGAATCTTTATGGTTTAAGATTATAGAGTCACTACTATGAAACCATGGCTACAGATGGGGCAAAGCCATATCTGGTTACATTACAAGGCATGGTAAATTCCACATTCAGAGTAATGTCAACCTGAATCCGGACAACAGCGCCGTCTCACCAAAGGGCTGCAGCGTTGATGCAATACCTGGATAAGCTTCACAGCGTCTCTGCTTCGCCTATATACGCTTGCGATAATCCCCCAGGAATCTTAATGATCACCAGAGCGTTCGTGTAATTAGAATTCCGGAACTTTAGTTATTTGAGGATCACGCATAGTATCCTCTTCAGCAACAGCCGTACAATGCGTCGGCGGTAATCTAAATATGATACTGCGCTGCCATTGCACGAAGCTGCCATTGCACGAAGCTGCCAAATAAGTCTACTCGAGCACACAGGATACAAAGGTATCTTAGTTTCCATATCTTGAAAAGACCGAAGTTCAACCTTAGTCCCCACCCTGCTGTTCCCTCATCAGCCCGTCCTGCTAGTAAAAATAATTTTCTTGGTTTGAAAGATGACAAAAAAATAAGACAATTAGGAAACATGGCTTACGCAGCTACTTGCGTAAATAACGTACCGATTTCCCGTTTGTAATCTAATTTATTGGTAACGTTCAACGAATATGTTTAAATCATATCCATATGCTTCATTATGCCAAAATTGCATACAACATGAGATATCATGTTTAGATAAACTAAACGTGGAAGGAACATCTGGCTTTATTCTGCAACCGAAAATCTTTTCTAATTTGTGTTTCTCACAGGAACCTATTTGGCCATAATTTTTTGCCTCAGCGCCCAATTTCTCGTGCTGAAAGAGAATCACGCGTCGCTAACACAACTGGTGGAAGAAGAACTCGGGAAAACCCCAGTAAGAACAACCGACCTACGGAAGCTACTGGTAATCTTTCTTACATTCCCACATTTGCCGAACCCGAGACTCGAACCCACGCAGAGAGAGGTGAGATGGCATTGATTGGTAAATAGAAGCGCTTTAGACCACTCGGCCACAGGTGGCGTGGTTCACGTGCAGTGAGTTCATATTTGACGAGCTTATACGATCATCAACTAATTTTTTTCAAGGCTAATTTTGAATCACATTTTTGTTTGAGCTAAATCACAATTATATGTTTCTAATTATGTCTGTCTTTATCGACTGACACGGGTGAAGAAATGTTTTGCATTAGACAGATTGTTAGATTTACAAGTTTATGTCTTACCAAGGTGTAATTTTTCATCTGTTTACAAAATAAAGGACTATTCACCAAAATGCTAAAGTCTTTCCGAAAATCGGTTGTTGCTTTTTGCCGTGGAGTTGTATTCATCTCGGTCTTGGATTTAAGCTACAGTAGTTAATGAAGGAAAATAACTCTATGCTTTAATCATAACATTATGCAATTATCTGGACAGTTGTAGTCAAAGACATGTGTCTCTTTTCAATGCTCTTAAGAGATGCCCTACGGTTGGTTTTGTACCACTGTAGTCGTTTGTCTACATTATTGTGCAACTGAGATAAATCATTTCATCTGGAATTAGTGTCTCTGGGATTAATTAGTAGTTCTTGACATAGCTATGGACATGTAATGGAATCTCCGAATCCACGTTTGAAATGAAACTTTATTCATAGTCATTTGACATTTCTAACAGATTTCGTCCAATAGTGTATCCACTGGTTTCTACATCCATCTAACTTGTTCATCAGTTTCCTATCTAACGATGTTTATTAGCATCTATTGACTAATGACACACCGTCAATATTTTTGGCATTAAGGCATAAATTGAATGACCTTGACCTTGAACATTCTTACTCATCAGCAGACTTTGTTCATCTCTTTCCGGCAGAATGCATGGTTTCCCTCATCGTATACATGTGGTACCATTTACATTCCAACTCGTATCCCACTCAAAAGTAGGCCATCGTCTGATCGTCTGTCAAACGTTTTAATTCGTAGCCTGATAACTTTAACTTGAATGAAGAGTTAGGCCTCTGTGTGTGTGTGTATGTGTGTATGCGTGTGATTTGGATTTTGAACGTAGCTTTAACAATTTTTAGTCATATCGCTAAGACGTCTGCAGTATGGCAGTTTATAGTGATGTCAAGCGCTGAGGTATCATGCCGAAGACATGTCGCATATCCCACCCAGTCACCCTGATACCTGGCCCACCAATTTTAACACTAACCTCTTAATGCTGAGCGCCAAGCTAGGCACCTGTTAGTACCAATTTTTTTAAGTTTTGGTATGACTCAGCCGGGGTTAGAACTCGCGACTTTCTGCATCCGAGGCGGACGCTCTAACACAACGGCCACCGGAGCGGTCGTACACGATACTAATCTTCTGGATGTCGTTTACGATATTTGATACCGATGGTATGAAATTCTGTAATATAGCATAGCTATCTCTTTTTTTTCTTAATAGTCAAGAATATCATCAAGTTTGCATTAAAGTTAATATATTCCAGTGCATCATGCGTATACTGGTGATCGTTGTTAAGTATGTTTTAGACTTGATATGCTGTTTATTGTGTAATATACTTCACTGAACCTTTTAAAGCTATTCACATATTGATATCGGTAAAATATTTATTCAATGTTCAGATTACATATTTGTAAACTTTCAGGGTTTCTGTCAGGATTTTATGACTCAACTCTTTGCTGCCTGTTTTATTAACTGCTCCAAGAATCTAAAGCTATTTAAAAACAGATTCTCATTTTAAGTAATTTTTCGCTATATTTTTCATGATACTGTCAACTATGAAATCATTATGAAATGAAATAAACTTTTCAACCTTGATCGGTTTTGAATTTTCATTCTTGGTCATGACGAATTTTAGCTATTATCTTGATAAAACGAATTATGATAACCTAGGAGTGAATAATGTATATATATAAATAGCTTTAATTCAAAGTACGTTTTTCATGTGCTGAACTTATAAATTTACCTGTTAGGCAATTCTAACCTCTTAATTTGCATATTTCCTTCTTTTTGATATACTCTATATTTGTTGACTTTTAAACTTTTTTCTTGTTGACCGTCTTGGAACGTGTGTCAGTTTGAAATTTTTCTAGTGATGTGTTATAATTTTACTTCTAGTGATGTGTTATAATTTTACTTCTAGTGATGTGTTATAATTTTACTTCTAGTAACGAGGATAGATCGACCATAATCTGGGACATTATCAGAGTGAACAATGAGCAAGAGAGTTCGATAAGTTTCCTTTATGTAGGATGCTTGAAATAACTAAACCACACTATATACATCGTCTACTTTACGTATTGTTTTACGAAACCTTTGCACATTCCGTGAATCAGTTTCAACAATGAATTATGACCTATTACGTTCAAAACTTCTAAAAGTAAGTATTAATTCAATTCTTCGAGATTTGATGATTTCCTTAGATTAATGAGATAAAAACTCAGCAGAACCTTCGAAATAAACAGTTTTTCTTTGCATCAAATTACATGGATTTACTGCCAGAAAAATGAAAATGGTTGACTGTAACGCCATAAAAGAACCACTTAACGTATGCAATCTGTTCTTCTGGGAATTACTGGCCTCTCTCTCCTGTGGATCCATCTGGCATGCTAAAAGAACGCAGACTGATATTTCTGGCTTTTAATTGACCATGATACTTCATTTTTGTTATTGTACCATCGACAGACATTGCCTTCGGCATGATTGTGTTTTGAAATATACTTTCTACTTGAATGTACCGCCGGTACACGTTGTCGCTGACACCATTGCAAGTTTCTGCCTGTGGGATAGTTCTTTCAAACTCACACAAAATAAAATACAAAAGTTTTTATTGATGTAGGTTTTTCTAATTTTAGTCTTCCTTGTGCATTAT
>JAECUM010070417.1:0-10527 GCA_016617855.1 Megalonaias nervosa | reverse complement strand
ATATATGAAAATGATACTGTGTTTTGTGTGTTAGAATATCAATAGTCACGTTTGTCCATTCAGCCGTAGGCAATAAAGCATCGAATCATTCACCGTGGTGGAGTGCTACCTGGAGAAGGAGCTGATGATGTGGGTTTTTTGTCTTTGATCTGCTGAAGAATGAAGATAGCGTCAAGTAAGTATTACATGGATTTTTCAAACAATAAATAAATTGTCAAGTGTACCAAGAATCGAGAAGAAAATAATGAGCAAACGTAGTAGGATGAGATGATGCAAATTAGCATAGTGAAATGGGAGATTAACACATGCTCAATGCTGTTATTACAAATGTTACTAAATAGCAGAATGGTCATCAACGACAGCACTTAATGTACATTTCATCATGTAGAGTTTATATAATTAGTTTAAATGTCTGAAACTAGGAAATCCAGAGAAAAGTATGCATTTCTAAAGTTTCCAGACGAACAAAAGCATGAATATTTTGCAAAGTTTTTGAAGCGTTAGAAGCTAATTCACACCGTAAATGAAGGCAGCACTACGTGCGGAATATTAGCTAAGGTCAACATCATATTTCACTTATGTGAACCATAGAAGGAGAGGTAAACCATGCCAACTAAAATACACAGGTTGGACATATATTGTCGACAATATTCTTTCTGTACAAATGATATCATCACTTGGAAGATATAAAGTTTGCTTTCTCAAATTATATCACTTTATATCATATGATTTATACAGAGATACAACCTCCAGTCCATGTCACCACATGGTAAATGTCTACCACCTTTTCATTTTGTTCCTTTATGCTGATATTCTGTTTGATAACCCATTTGTATTTGATCATGGTTATCATTAGCATTGTGTGAAACATAATCTCTGCGAAACGTAGAATGTAACATGCAAGACCTCTTGTAGAGAATAATAAAAAGCACTAAATAGGTATTGGTACTTTTGTGTTGTGTTTTGTTGTTTCCTGTTGCTCGAGGTACACACCAATTCTTGTTATCTTGAAAACGGCAAGCTGTGTAAGTTTATAGATATCTGCAGAGCTTTTTCGATGATAAAACCATGTTTATACCCTTGATACAAACTCTGAAATTTTTACTGACAGCGACTTTAGCTCTTCATTTGTATTTCAAATATTCAGCATCAATGACTGTCAGTGTTTGCAGCCATTCCTATTGATTATGTAACATATTGTCGTAAAACTTGTAAAACTGATACGTAATTTAGTCGTTCTTTGTTCTTTTTACCTGTCACTGGTGTGGTAGCATACACAGTTTTTGAGAGCATGAAAACTATTGCAATACCCAGGAACAAAATCAGTTATTTTATCATATATAAGTTCCGACACGGATTAATACAGTGCATGGGCACAAGCATACCCATCTCACAGAAGTAATTAGCACAGTCAGAACATAAATTCACATATTTACAGCTATTCTTCTACGCGCTGTACGTGTGTTAATTGCACGCATCTTAAGGTACTGATAATGAAATTACACTATTTGTTATTAATTTTGTTCTCACTAACTGTTTTGATAAGAATATATATATATATATATATATATATATATATATATATATATATATATATATATATATATATATATGTATATATATGTGTGTGTGCGTGTGTGTGTGTGTGTGTGTGTGTGTGTGTGTGTGTGTGTGTGTGTGTGTCGATAGTCTTCTACCTGACTGCCTCTCTTATTAGTCTTATATTTGCTTGAAATCAATAGATTTGGAAACAATACTACAGGCGTTATTCTGAAACCAGTAAAATCTAAGGGACAAAAACTACGCATGTAACTGTTCGTGTAAATCACAATATGAATTTTAACTTTAAAATCCATTATCTGCCATTAAAATCTATAATATTAATCTCGCGAGGAAACAAAAGCAACTTTTTATCAAAATATTTACTTGAGTAAAGATTGTGTTAGACATAAGTCCATTTGTTCTCTGATGCTATGCATATACGTGTTATACTTTGTACTGTTGGTGCAAGACTGAAGATTAAACAGGTGCCATAAATAGGTGCTTACAAGTTTAAATTAATTGTCCTAATGAACCTATGCATAACATGTAGGTGATTTCCCTTTGGATGATTCAGACAGTTGGATTATATTGTGACGTGAGAAATTGTGACATAAGTTACATAGCAAGTATTGCGACATGGGGCGAGTGGGAAAATAATGCTATTTAGATCAGATGGAATATGTATAAGGAGAAAGAGCTTCTATTAAATAATTCTTATTTCATATGTTCTTCTTTAAATATCAGTCTATAAATGTGTTGCGGTTAGATTTCATCTGTGAGGATACATTTTTGTTTGTATTATTCATTGAAACTACAAGCGTTTCGTGATACGCCAAGAATGTTGGCAAGTCAGCATAATCGAGGACTTGGTATTCGTTTGGAAAACTCAATTTGACTTGTATAGAACCATTGTTAATTTTTCGGAGAACTTAATTCATAATATTGTAATTTCCTCTTAAATATTCATTTATATTTTAGAGAAGTAAATTAATTGCAAGATTTACAAAAGTTGCTGATGTGTTTCATTATGTTACTTAGTATGGAACAAAGATTAATAACACAGGTAAAATGTTGTACGATTTGTACATATAATTGGATTGGTTACCTTTACAACTTTTGAAATAACCATTTCCTGATGATGGTCCAATCGTATACCTCAATGGCCTTTTCAGAAACATCCTTTTGGCTATATTTAAGAGCAACGCTTAATGCTGCATTATACATTATTTTCCAAATGCTTTTCATTTCAACCGACGCTTATCTTCAATATACACCAGTTATCAGCTTGAATTTGATGTTGCATTGCGGACTACAATTCAAAAGCCAATGGCAGAAAACAAAAACCACCTAACAAAAACAAACAATGATGTTATGAGGTTGTCGTCGTCGAAATGGCTAACTGAAATAAGAATGAAATGATTACCTTTCATTATTTGCAATGTTACTCTTTGATGGTTAAAACATTCACGTCTTAGACAACGTCTTGACAAGCAGAGTTGATAATGCTTGGTAATTCCCTCGATAAGTTTTGAAGATTAAGCGGTTCGTTGTTTAAAAAGAACTCTAATCATATATGATACAAATTTGACAAACGCTTGCCATGATAAGTTTTATTATTAAATCCTATGTCATTTACAAGTGTATTGTATAGGATGATGTAATGGTTCAGGCGTCGTTGCACTTCCCACAATCTATAGGTATGCCGAATGCAAACTATTGATAACTTATAATGTAATAAACTTTACATTTTGACCAAACGAACAAGATACACAAGTCAGCTACAGCAGAACATATCAATTAATAATTGTGTAGTTAGAATATGTTTCATATCTTCAAGCAGTGTAACTGTCGCTATTTTGTAATGTTGGGTAAATTTATATTCTATTTTAGTACAAGTTCGCATTTGACAGTTTAAAATTCCAAGTTGTCTTTCAACTCAATCTCCACATGGATTCCTTTCGTTTGTGCGAATTTACTTTTCCGGATTCATTGCCCAAAATGTTTTCCCTTTCGTATCGCTTTTTTGAATTTTCTATGATTTAACCAGAGTTTTGTAAAGTTTGCTAAATAGTATGTTACATTTCGAACACGTTGTCATTGAAACGATTGCAAGATACAATACAGGTTAGATGCAAGATGACGTGTGGTGTTACTTTCATACCATATTGTCATAGCTATTTTACTCATGAGACTATACTACACAGTAAACAGGTACCTCTGTAACAAAATATAAGATGGTAAATAGTTTCTACGTGGCGTTGTCTGCCTCTATGCTAAGCGTCCTTGAAAGGACATGAAAACATTTTAAACATTCTCATGACTGCATCATATCTATATTAGTGTCCTTATCATTTATGTTGGTAAAGAAAGCATATCTGATTTGTAGAAATGATGGTTATAATTTTCTTTTATTTAGTTTCATCAGTATCAGGACACAATGTTTTGAGAGTTTAAAATTGTGGTTGATACATTACATAAATATACAGTGACAGTTTTGGATCTCAGCAAATTCATGTACTAACTGGTTTCATTTGAAAAATAGATTATAATATGCTGAAACATTCCAAGGTGATAGAAAGGAGTGAGAATATTTACCTATCGACATATCACAGGGAGTAGTCTGTACTTTGGGGCAAAAAAACCTGGTCGCTTCTTTATAATGATGCAGTTGCGACGCCCGTAAAATGTTACCTTTTACCTTACAATACTTTTACTAGCAAGGAGCGTCACTAACCAAGAAAATCAAACTGCACCTGCGTGAGCCTTGCATGAAGTTATTGGGTTTTTTTCCTTCTTCCAAGGACCTTAGGACAACAGTCGTTGTCAGCCAAAGTTTCTTAAATGAACAAATATTAAAAATAATGTTTCTCTAATTACTTAATGACCACATATTACATAACTCAAACTGCATACTTACATATTTGTATAGATTCACATTTGTATGTCTCATTAGTAAGTCTTTAGAAGTCAGAAATTGGTAATTTCCGCCATGTACCGCAAAACACGACCCATACATTTAAACATGTCACTAAATAATGCATTGAATATTTATCAAAAACGATATGAATATTAAACCAAATCATTCGGTATAAATCTGGATTAATTTTTGAGTCAGTCAACGCTACACATTTCAAGTGGTCAATAATAGCCTGAAAGACTATTCATTTTGTTATCATCAGCAATGAAATCAGTGCTTCCGGCCTGTGCACCAGGCTCGTTCCATGTGCGCGTAGACAGTTCGGACATTAATCACACTAATTTAATTGGCAATTGGATGTGTGGATTAACTAGTCCAACCAACAATTACATACGTAGTCAATAGAAACTGATGAATTTGTTTGCTTGAAAAAACAGTCATGTTTTCTTTTTTTACAACTATCGAGTATGTTACACGATCTATTAGGTGGAATAAACATGTTTATGCAAGTTAAACAGAGCATATTTGGCTAACGGCATTGTTTCTTACAAGTGCGAACAGCTTTTTAACAATTTTGCACATAAAGCAAAAAGAACAAAGGTGAAAGACGCGGCGGTTGTGGGTCTCTTCTTGATCCTGATATATCATACAACGTACCAAAATTTTGAAGCAAGGTGCGAAGTAGTCGTATGAGGCACATGCTTCCACATGCGTCTATATGATAACTTTCCAAATTGATTTAATGGGTTCTTGTCTTTGTCTTTCTTTCTCTTCCCGTTAGGATGAACAGATCATAATGCACTATGGCAACACTTTTCGGAATGAGGTGTCACTAAAATGTCTGAAGCAAACTCCAACAAACAGCAGGTACGTCTTCTTGGACTAAATCGTTCATTTGAAAATATGATTATTTCAGTCAGAGTCAGTTTGAGTTGTTATTATTGTGATGCATCAAATTAAAAATTTTGTTAACACATCATCACATTCCATACCATAGGTACATTAGCACACTCGGAACTGCACTCACATCTACCCAATCAATACTGGAACGTATCTGGAAGACCACTGGAGTTATTTTCGAACTGCAAACATTTGGTCTTGTGATAGAACTTATGCGGCTATTTGGGGAATTAATTCACGATACTGAAAGCTCCTTTCAAATTTCCGCTTAGTCTTCTAGGGGAAACATTATGTGTTGAATTTTGCAAACAAAGTTTAGGTTTTTGCTATTTTCTGTTACTTAGATTTATATCATAGAGTTGTAAGATGAACAGTCAATACTGTAAACAGCAACCGAAACAAAGAACGGATAAGTTGGCCTATTTGCAGATTTGAAAGATGTGATTGCTAAATACATGTTGAGTTCTCCAGTATAAATATGTTCATTTTTATAATACGTCTAATATATGCTGGTGCTTAATACAGGTGGCTTTTAAGGCACGTTCAACTGGGCATGTATTTTTTAACAACTATAGAATGTTCGCATTTAACAAACTAGATACAGCCAACGTGATTGTGCACACTTTGCGATTGTTATAATACAGATATACCATGGTAAGGTTTGAGGTTTAAATTATATCCAAAACGTACTTGCAATATATGTCAGACATTTAAAAAATGTCACTTTGTAAGTGTGTAACCAGCAATGCGTGATCATACCTTTACCACGTTTCCGTTCTTAAAAGAAACAGTGTGTATTATGTAGGTAATCTTGTCATTGAGTTTAAGCTGTTATCCCTCCTACAAATGCGACAACAACCAACATTAGAGCCATCTACACCATCTGCAGTGAAATCTCAATAAACAATATAACCTTATTGTTGTTTCTCTAATACCACCGTGGCTGTAGCCACATAGATTAACTATACCCAGATAAAAATGCGTATTCTCCTATGTATTTAACACTTGTCCTACTTTAGATACATGGGACCACTCATATGGATTTTTATGTTTCAAATTGAAGTTTATATTTTAACGATGTTAGAATAATTGTCTTCATATTATAGTATATTTCACTTAAATACCTTATGACCTCCGACAAATAGGGAAACCAAAAACTATACGGCCGCCTGAACACATACACTGTAAATGGCAATTTGGTCACACTTTATTAATTTAAAGAAAGTTGCCTTTCACAGGCAACTCTTCAAGTATAAAATATCGTAAACACTTTAGGCACCCATGTATGCAATAAGAGTTGCTAATTCATCCCAAAATACCATTTTCATCTTCCAGTGTTCAGTCTTGACTGCGACAAGAAAAGAAAATCTTCTAACTTTTAAAGAAGAAGAAGAGGAATAAAAAGAAATATTAATCGCAAAAGTACATGATGCTGTCCTTACTATATTGGGGAAAATGATGTTGTTGTATTAACTTTTGTTTTGTACGATTACCAATAGGATGCATCTAAAGAATATTATATATTTTGTTTCAAATATTTTTTCTGTCAGTAATACTGCATGATACATGTTAGGTACAGGTAATCCCTAATTCTCTCCGTATGTCTGCATTTATATATATCTTACTAATATATATATATATATATATATATATATATATATATATATATATATATATATATATATATATATATATATACTATATATATATATATATATATATATATATATATATATATATATATATATATATATATCAGACACCTATCTAATACAAGGGTCCTGGTAAACCTCAACTGAAAAAAAGCTTTTATCATCCGTTTTATAGTGAAGATTGTATATAACTTTATTCTTGTAACTAGCAGTGTTTTCTGTCTTTTACAAAAGTCTTGATGATATTTGAGATGCATATCTTTCCTCAAATGTCGCCGATGTTATTGTGGAAAATAAAGAATGGATAATACAAGTTATTAATACAGTAACTTGATATGGGTGGCTGGATAAGATGTATCACTATGTGTGCCTGTCATATGTACGTATTATACGTAGATCTCAGTTTGAATCATGCTGGAATAATATGTGTGCATGTTTGTGTGTGTGATCATTACTCATTGGCCAATTACACAATTCCATCATGTGAGGCTCTTTATGGATTTTTGGATTATATGAATTTTAATTTGCCTGGGGAATGTGCTATTTATATTTAAGTTATTATTTATAGCTCTGTTACCATTTCGTGATTATTTGTTGAGGATGTTCAGCACGTACTGGGAATATGCTCCTCAAACCATGTAATTAGTCAACACATAGGAGCATACACCAAAACCAGTGTACTCAAGAGACTTTATTGTAGCAAAAATAACTTCGTAAACTCGACCATGCCTAATTTTGTAATTTAGTGAATATTTGTATCCATATTTGTTTATTAATTTGGGAAAGGAATAGATCTTTGCGTTAAGTGTTTGGATCGTTCCTTGTGATACAGCGCCTAAATTATCAATCGTCGACTTCTAAGGGCATACTAATGAGTCATACTGTTTTGAAGCAAGAAACGTATAAGTGAAATTAGCTTTTCCTGATGTGTGATCATTATATGATTAGAGAAACATTATTTGTAGTATTTGCGCATTTCAGAAACCGTAGGGTGACAACGGCTGTTGACTTAAGGTCCTTTGAGTAGGGCCGACAATGGATGTCAAGCCATGGTCATGTATGTGCACTTCGATTTGCTCGGTAGTGAAGCTCCTTGCTCGTAATAGTTTTGTAAGCTAAAATGCAGTAATGTTGACGTCATAGTTGTATGTTGATAACAAGCATATAACGTTTATGTATCGCCACTATACAAACTACTCCTTGTGACGTGCTGATAATTAAATATTCTCATCCATTTCAGTGATCATGAAATGCTTCATATTATTCCAGTTCGATTAACTGTCTATTTTTTCATCTGACATCAATTTGTGCATGAATGTCGTGAGACCCAAACTTTTCAGTCATCATATCTTTCATGTGTCCACTATAAATTAATTGCTGAAAACTCCCACCACCATTCTCCCTGTAGAGAGATATTACATCGTTCAGTTACCTTATTTCTTTCTTTCGGAAGTACTTTATGACTCGTACACAAACATGGAAAATATTGTATTTTACCATATTGCAACTGCTAAGAAAATCAGTAACACATACTTCATAGAATGTTTCTGGATACCTCCTTACAATGAAGAATTTAACTTGCGTTTTAAAAAGCAATAGTACAACCTAGACAGGGGATACAGTGTTTATTTAATTTAATTTTGGCTGTAGAGTAGAAGTAAAAGAAAACTCAAGGTAAATGTCACCAATATCCTAGTAATTTCAGCAAGGTCTGTTATATTAATTCGTCTTGCCTTTGGTGGACGTGACACGAATTTACTAGCAATGTCTGACGCTGGAATATAAGTTGGTCAGAGTCATACAAATAAAATAAACTTGGTGGCATTGACCATGAGCAAGATAATGTGCTGCGTGCAATACTAGCACCTTCTGTGCAATTCCTAGAAACATTTTACGTTGCCATTTGTTGTTCTAAATGTAGCTTTAAGATTTATGCCACTTCAGCATCAGTTAGAACATGATCCGTCATATCTAATAGAAATATATGTGTGCACATCCTACTTACGCAGCACTAAGAACAGGATGCTATGCACGAGTATTGGACATTGTCCGTCTCATGACACATCATTACCCCAACAACATCACAATTATGACCTCATCCATCACATTTAAGTCGGGAGTTTATATACTTTTGTTTGTCCTTGTGATTGAGTGTATTCCTGCCATGGGCGAATGTTTTATATACTATTAATGACAAAATATGTAAGTTTTCAATAATTACTGGACTATTCTATAATAACAGTTATATCAATCAAATTTTAGTAGACGGCTCTATAAATCAAAATGAAGATCCTAAAAAGTTATGTTATGGTGTTATGTATATTTAATTATTTGTTTGTCAGTTTTAATACTTTTTTAATTCCATTACATGCTGTTGTAATGGAAATTTGTTTACTGGATATGATATTGTCCATAATTGAGTTTTGTTCTGTTTGGCCTGACTGTTTTTTTTTTTTTTTTTTTGTTTTTTTTTTTTTTTTTTTTTTGATAAACATCTAATAATAGAAACAGTGTATCTAGTTTCTGACCTTGTTTCAGAGCCAGTGACAGTTTTGGTAAACAACCTTTTTATTATTTTTTTGTTATTCTTTCTCAGGGTAAGAATCATTAAGTTAAGTCAAGGCCATACCTGGAGTACGTGATATGAAACATGTGTTTATTGTTACAAACTTTTAATGTTTCTAGAAGATCGACCCTCATCCTGGAATCTGTTTTACGTCTTAAATTAGTGCATAACTGTTGTCTTGATAGAAGATAGTTCAGTCGGGCTTAAAACACTTGAGATGTCGAGTTACATTATGTTGTGACCAGACTGAGTTGAAAGGTTTATTTTATTGAATTTCAAGTGATTCTTTTCCCAGGAAATACATAAGTGCTCCTACAAAACCTTTTGCCAAAGACATTCACTGAAATGTATATGGACTTCAAAACTTGAATAATATTTTCTGTGATTCAACAAGAAACTGTTGACATAACAGCACTTCGCAGGTTAAAGCAGACGTCATCATCTTCCATTTTGGATTTTATCAGTATTCGAACTCAGTTTCATTCAGGACTTTTTATTACTAGGACTTCTTTTTATTAATTCTTGGATTATTTTTGGATTTGATTTGTAAAACCGTAAGTTCTTTTTTCTCATTTTTCACTTGGTTTTCTAGGGAAATAATTTTTTTTGTTCCCTCTTTTCTGTTACTATTTGAAACAGCCTAGACTCGTAACAATGGCAAAAAACTTACTTTGAATTTTCAAATATGTAGCGTTGATGGTGGTGGTGACGGGGATAGCACTAAAGCGGGAAAGGGTCTGAAACTGTGCACAATTATTTACTTAATTATTCGTTTTCAGATAAGCGGGAGGACTTCTAAAAAAACTTTTAATACATATATTTATTCTCTCCGATTCATATATGGAAGGCATTTCGATTTGCTATTTATTTAACTCACCGTGAGTAAACTAGAAAATTCTATTTGCAGTACGATACAATATTCTGAATAACTACGTGCCATATGTGTATAT
>JAECUM010070413.1:0-22229 GCA_016617855.1 Megalonaias nervosa | reverse complement strand
GAGAGAGAGAGAGAGAGAGAGAGAGAGAGAGAGAGAATTAATGACTGAAAGATATATTAAAGTTACAAACACATGGATTCAGAAAAGTGTCCGAACAAAATTTACGTATCTGTAGGAACCATGTATAAAAATGAGAAAAAAATAAACATTACCGACGCTGAGCATGTTAATATTATATTCTATTCATTGTTTGGACACGAACTAAATAACATAAAAGTATCAAATAATAATAATAATAATAATAATAATAATAATAATAATAATAATAATAATAATAATCTGAGAATGTATTATATTTGGACTTAATACAGATGACAGGAAAAATATTCGGCTAACTACAAGTAAGAAAATTTCGCATTTGACGGATTCTTCATCGAAACTGCGAATATACAATAATACAGAAATACGGATTTTTTTTATGATCAAAATTTACGTAGTTGAACTGACAGTTTCCTGTGAATTCCAGAGTTTAGACAGCCGGATAATTTTTATTCTTTGATTGTTTTTAATTTTTTTTATATATATATATTTTTTTTTTGGTTTTTTTTTTGGGGGGGGGGGATCTTTCTCCAATGGCTTTCTTTATGCGCATCAACTTACTAAGACATCGAGTAGGTGATGTTTAAATCATCGTGCTAAGACCTCCAGTCGCTAAAGACAGTGCGCGGGCGATGCTGAAATCAACTTACTAAGACATCCAGTTGCTAAAGGCATTGAGAGGGGTGATGCTGAATCAACTTGCTAAGACTGTTTAATTCATCGTGTTATGACATCCAATCGCTAAAGACATTGAGTGGTGGTTGTTTAAATCAACTTACGGAGACATCCAAGCATCAACAAGATATATGAACTACGCTAAGCGCTACTATTTAGTTTAATCTGTAGCTGAACTATTTTCATCCAACATCATATGAAATATTGGCACCAGGCGACGATGCATCTTCGTTAGCCAAGGTTCCAATAACTATATCTACTCCTTGGTATACCGCATCCAATAAGTTGTTCAAATTTGAACACTGTTCCTACGTGATAGAGGCAAGAGGAGCACACAGCTTGAATGGACTGATAAATAAGCAATTTTCCAGTGTCGATCCGTGTTTGCCCAAATACCTTTCACTCAGATACACCTGTAATGGCTTCCCTCTGGTACATAGTCATACATTCTGTGTTAAACTTACAAAGTATCCTATTTAGGTCAATTGCAACCACAGTTTTCGGCGGATGTACAAAGCACCACGCTATTGGTTAGGTGGCGTTATACACTAAGGGAGGCAACACATGAAATCCAATAGATATTGCTAGGACAAAGCACCAATATAGCTGTTCGATCTGCCAAGGTGGCATCGGGTCACAATTAGTACTTCCAGTTCAGTACGAATGTAGTTCTAGTCTATTTTTAGAACATTTTTTCCTCTCTCATTTTGGAGGTGATAGAAGAGTTTTATTTGTGCATTTTTGGTAGGGATTTAGAGGTAATTGTTTATTCTTGAGAATATGAGCGTATGATGTGGTTGTCTGTGTGTATTTCTGGTGATGATCCGGAAGTGAAATCTGTGTTCCATTGCACGTTGGTTTGTTTACTGTCAAGCCTTTCAAAAAAATGCAGGTGAACCTTTCACAAGAATTTCACCGTGAAGTCATCTTTGAAGGTATTTTAGATTAACATATGATTTGTATTGATTGTCACACAGTGCAAAGTTCAGTACTGAGAAACAAATGTAGAGAATATATAGTAAAATTAATTGTGTCTTATGGCATGTCAGGGCAGTATTGACTAAACTTTAAATTGCTATAAAATTTGTATTATTAATGATAGACACATGAAATTTTCACACCTTGTGTATATTGACTGTAACAATTATAAAATATAATTAAAATTTTAAAAATTAATTAAAAAAATTGTAATTAATTTTTTTTTTAAAATTAAAAATGAATTTTTTCGCCATAAATTCACAGAAATAGTATCTGTTGGAGATGACATTCATTTTTATTAGCAGCAATGTATTCCTATATCATATACAAGTTGCAATGGAGGATGTTTTCAAAGCCTCTCTTTAAATTAAGTGCCAGCACATAATAGTGATTGTAGAATATGGACGGATGGATGGATGGGTTGATGAGTAAGAAGGAGAAAGAAAGAGGTCTTTATTTTAGTAGCTGTCTTAAATAAATTCCATCCTTCCTTCCTACCTTCCTTCCTTCCTTTTTTCCTTCCTTCCTTCCTTCCTTCCCTCCTTCCTTCCATTCATTCATTCATTCATTCATTCATTCATTCATTCATTCATTCATTCATTCTCTCAGCTAGTAAGTCATTTCATGTTATTTTATTTATGAATTTTTTAAGATTTATTTTTTTATTTTTTAATTTCTTTATTTGTGTCTTAATATTCAGAGAAAACTGTTTCCACCTCTGCATAGGTCTCATCAGGTGGTAGTAAGTAACACAACTGCACATAACATGCGTTGTGTTACCTACAGATTTCCCCACTACAGTTTTCCCTTCTGTACCATGTGTTCTTCATGGTGTCTTTGAGCTCTGTCATTTTGCACATGGAATTAAGATAATCTTTTCTATCTGCAGTGTCCATTGGCTCCTGCTAAACCTGTGCATAGGAGTGATCGCCCTTGGTGTCTAGCAGTCCTCTGCAGTAGTCTGACTTCTTATTGTCTTGCTGAGTCCTGTACCTCAGATGGGCCTGTATCATATTTCCTCGTCTTGCTAGAATACGTTGCCTGGTTTGTGGATGCTTTTGATACAACTGATGGTAAGTGCAGTCTTTATCAATTGTCTCCAGTGATCTCAGAGTCTTTGTTGAAATTTTCCCTCCCAAGTGTGTCACTTTTGTTTTCATTGATGATCCCAGGCTGTTATTGAGTCTGTGTATTGTTGAATGCACTCTTGCCTCAAAGTTTCTGGAAGAGTTCACATTTTTAGATAATGAAACACTGATTAATCTGTTCACAGCCTCACATTTTTGTGTGTTTGTGTTCAGTCGCAGTCTTTCTACAACATCACAGGAGAGTTTCATTTTCAGAACTTCTAGCAGGATATTCTTGTCGTTTTCTGTCATGTTAAGATGAGTCACTCGATGAGGGCCCAGGTATGCTGATCGCATCCACCAGCTGTTAGTACTTCCTCCCCCACAGACCTTTGAATAATGCCAGCATTTTGAGCAGTCCCCTGAATAACAGCGCAGAGTGGAGGTGATAGAAGAGTTTTATTTGTGCATTTTTGGTAGGGATTTAGAGGTAATTGTTTATTCTTGAGAATATGAGCTTATGGTGTGGTTGTCTGTGTCTATTTCGGCGACAGTGCACAGTGAGTAATAAGGACTTGGTGATGATCCGGAAGTGAAATCTGTGTTCCATTGCACGTTGGTTTGTTTACTGTCAAGCCTTTCAAAAAAATGCAGGTGAACCTTTCACAAGAATTTCACCGTGAAGTCATCTTTGAAGGTATTTTAGATTAACATATGATTTGTATTGATTGTCACACAGTGCAAAGTTCAGTACTGAGAAACAAATGTAGAGAATATATAGTAAAATGAATTGAGTTCTATGGCCAGGTGTAGATAGGGTTATCGAAACCTTGGCTAGCGAAGATGGCGACGATGAATAACTCACTTGAGCTGTTAATATCAACAGCACTTGATTGTCAATAGGTCATAAGCAAATGTGCCAATTACAAGAGTTATAGTCCCTATTACACACTCAAGCACCCATATATATATATGCTATCATACAGGTTAGAGAATTTTTTATTCGTACTCTACGGACATTAGAACCCAGGTCCGCAGTTAAACGGTACCCATCGCCTTGCCTGCACACACCAGCCCATACTCCATCACGACTAAGCACGCATCACCAAAAGCTGCACCGCATAAATTACCAACCACGTTTGATTTGATGATTAAACAATAGATATCTTTCATCCACATAAACATGACTCAGTCGAATGTGTCGATCACAGACGAATGCTTGATAATAGTAGGCTGAATTAATATTTATATACCTTGATTTCTTTCATAGGAATCCGGCATGACTGTGTAGATAGATGAGAATTAATTATTGGGTCGTCACGAGAGTGTGTCTGCTACGCACGAATGCATATAATACCGATTCAGTCGCATCATTTTTTGGTGATGCGTGCTTAGTCAGGCTGGTGTGTGCAGGCAAGGCGATGGGTGCCGTTTACCTGCGGACCTGGGTTTGAATCTCCGTAGAGTCCGAATTAATAATTCTCTAACCTGTATGATAGTATAATTTGTAGTAAATATTAATTCTGCCTACTATTATCAAGCATTCTTCTATAGAATCCAGGGATAGTACTTTCCGTTCTGTCTGGTGTATATTTATAATTCTCTCTCTCTCTCTCTCTCTTATATATATATATATATATATATATATATATATATATATATATAAGAAAACATAAAATAAAAACGTACACTTTGTGTTACATCAAGAAAATCTTTTACTGGCATATCTACGATAGATCGACACATTTGACTTGGTCATGTTTATGTGGATGAAAGATATCAATTGTTTAATTATCAAATCAAATGTGGTTGGTAATTTATGCGGTGTCTACTTTAAACACCTTGAGCACTTACTGGATGTTGTAAACGTATATATGTGCTGGTGGTGAAGTTTATCCAGCCTGCGGTTATAAACACAGTACACCACATAAAAAATAAAATGTTCCTACGTTAAAAGGCAGCCAAAATCAATTATGTCCACCTCCAACGTTAGTTAAAGTCAAATCAATAAAACATTTTAAAACTAATTTGTCATCTCCTCTGTACACTGATTACAAATGATACATTTAATTTCCGGAATCATCCAGATCTTAACAAAGTAATAGAATGACTGATCTTTTACAGCCCGCTAAACGAAGTGTATCAAAATCCATCTATAATGTCGGAATTAGAAAATGCTACAAAGGCATAACTGAGTAACTAATTAATATTCAGCTGTTATAGCACCCATACTTATATTATGGGATGAACTATAAGATCCGAGTAACCAGAAAACTTTCATAGTCTGGAAACTGGGCTCAAACCAGTATGTTGAAATCATAGCTTTAACTGGACTCCTTGGGATTGTGATCTCAACTCCAACGCTCCTCTCATAGTCTTGGTAAAACCATGCATAGCTCAGCTCGTCAGTAGCAACGTGATTAGCCCCAAACAATGCCTGAGATTTTGCAGTATGTTGCGCCCTTGGAACATTTTAAGAGAGAGAGAGAGAGAGAGAGAGAGAGAGAGAGAGAGAGAGAGAGAGAGAGAGAGAGAGAGAGAGGCAGAGAGAGAGAGAGAGAGAGAGAGAGAGAGAGAGAGAGAGAGAGAGAGAGAGAGAGAGAGAGAGAGAGAGAGAGAGAGAGAGAGAGAGATCATTGTGGAACTTTTACTTCTGACACCCAGCAACGCAAAAGAAGCTATTTGGATTCGCTTGTTTATTTGAATAGGAAGTTTACTCGGTGTTTATAGTTGTAAATGCTCTCTTTAATTTTGATGATAAATACAATCCACATTGCGTACTATTTATTGTGAGGGACCTAACATCAGTCGAAAGTTGAATGTCAACATTTATTTTGAGATATTTCCAAAATGATTTTTGTGAAAATCTACGATTGTAGTACCTGAGTAATCGTCCATATCATACTTTACACCGCGTAAGTAAGATCTTATTTGATCGAGTAATTTTTTATAGGTGATCATAGCGTTTTTGCAGGCCTTTTTTTTCATTTCGAGTCGGGCTTTTAATCTTTTAACACTGCTGTTATAGAAACACCGGCTCCTGATATTATCAGCAGGAAAGGATTTAATGATGTTCCACTTGATACTATACCAGCCGTAGTTAAAGCTAGCGGCAGGTATGACGTAACATTTAATACCCGGCTGTAGTAGGTATAACATATCTTTTACGCACCACTGTATTTTATGATAAAACCTGTAGTATTGCATTAGTGCGTCAACATCTTGTTTTGGAATGTCACTAGAGATATGACTGAAATCGATTATTTCTTTTCTCATTATATAATATTTTTTATATTTTTTACGTGATAGTAAAAATCGTAGTACCAACAATCGAATCAAGAAACTCACGAAACTTATCGTTGACAGGAGAAGCTATAAAATTTCTGTACTTGTCATAAACATCTGATGAGGTATCCTCAAATCGTTTACCTGTTAATACCTCATTTTTCTTTAACCCACTGTAGGAGTTAAACGTATTTCCTACATTATGTCGATACTTATCTGATTCATTTATCAAAATGCTACCATAATCTCCTTCTGTTTCATCGATAAACCCGAGTACCAAGCTTATTTGATCTAACGTAAAATGTTTGAGAACGAGATGTTGCCTAATAATTGCATATGCGACTATAAAATTAATTAACCTGTCCTCTCGGATTTCGTATATACCAATTTTAAAAGGACTAACAATAGAATTTAACTTTAACAATAATTTTTCGTATAGTTTCATAAATATTTTATCAACTTCAGTATAATAATTTCGTAATGACAATTGTCTAGTGCGTTGGAGCGATGGAAGTGGAACATCATCTTCTTCACAAATGTCGCTGTAATAATAATGCTGATATTCAACACTTTATGATGATTCAACTTCTTCAAAAAAAACCTTTTTTTTTCTCAGCATCATTGAAACCATCAGTTTCCTTGTCGAGATCATTGATTATCGCTAGATATTTGTTAACAACAATCGGATCAAACTGCGTTTAAGTATACTTTGTTTAATAACTCTACATCCTCTGATAAATTGACTACTTTGGTTAATGCTTCTTTATCATGGTAGTACATGTCAAGATGATCAAAAATTTATCGCTTTGAAAAAATATCATTCAACTTTTGTATTTTTTTTTTTTTAGTTTTCTTTTTTTAACTTCCGCTAGTCTGTTAAGACGATTATGATTTTCATTTGCTCTTCCTTCTTCTTGAGCTCTAGCACCATAAGCTCGTGCGTTTATCAAATCTGCTTTCACTATTATATTAACGTTTTCACTGTTAAGCTCGAGTAATATTTTTTTAGTATATTTTCAATTTCTTTTTGTTCTTCAAGGCAATCATCAGGATGACAGTATCTAGTTATCTTAACGAAGTTTTCTATTGCTTTTATTAACTGCGGTCCTCTCATACGCGCAACGCTAACAAAATTAATCTGCTATTCTAACAATTTTGTTAATAAATCGTCAGATAAAACGCCGAGTAGACTCTTCGTAAGGTGAATTTTGTTCAACGCCAATGATTTTTTATCTCTGTCAGTCGTTGAAATGTCTTTTTTGAGATTAAAAATATTATCATAAAATTCTTTAGCAACTGTTATGGTTGGTGTTTCTGTCGCGGACATTATTTTAAAGTGTTATATTAAATCATCGAATGTAAACAACTGCCAATAAGATAAACCAGGATTAACAGGCTCATAACGAGTGAAAGTATAATCTAGAGTATTTGTACTTTACAACGTACGCTGTTTGTAAAAGGATTTCTATCGGTGTTAATCATATTATTTGATTTGCTGCGATATATAAATCAGTCCAAACAATATCATCATTTGATCCTTCAAGTCTCCAGTCGATGAATCTTTCAGTGCCGCTATAACGTCCTCGCACAATAAACTTCCATACAGCAACTGTTGATGGACATTCAACTTTAATCCAATAACTTTCTTGCTCCGCCGACGACTGCCCACTCGTTGGCTGTATCATTGTGGCAGTTATATTGTGTTGTATTATACACCGACGACGCTGATATTGTATATCCATTTTTTGTTTGGTTTGTATATTTGTGCAGCGTGGAATCAGACCAGCGTTGTTTTTAACGTATAATTTACCTCTGCCACCAGAGATCCCATCAACATACGTCTTATTAACTAAATCGCTACCAGATGTTGGAACAGTTGTAGAAGTAATTTTATTAGCTCTCATATCCAGATTCCCTGTCATTGTTCCTCCGGCTTTATTTAACATATCTGTTGTTACGTACGAGGCTATACTATTTGTGGTTTCAATATCTCTAGAATCGACATAAAGTTTATTAGTTAAATCTTCAGAGTTTGTTGTCGTGTAAGTGGAAGTTACTTTATTGTTTCCCATATCTAGATTTCCTGTCATCGTTCCTCCGGTTTTATTAAGCTTATTATCGTCAACAGATTTTAGTTGAATATAACTTACAGCTTGTGTTTGATTTAAGTTTGCTGGCGGATATGAGGTCTCCAAATTTATTTTAAAAAATTCCTGTCATGTCTAAGTTGCCTGTAATTGTTCCACCTGTTAATGATAATTATTATCGTCAACAGATTTTAGTTGAGCATAATTTACAGCTTGTATTTGATTCAAGTTTGTTGACGGATATGAGGTCTCCAAGTTTGTATTTTTTCCCCGTCATATCCAAGTTGCCTGTCATCTTATAGCCGATTTTATTTAGTTTGATATCATCGATATATTTTAGTTTTAAATAACTTACAGCTTGTGTATTATCAGTATTCGCTGGCGGATACGCTGCTTCCAAGTTTATATTTTTTCCTGTAATGTCCAAGTTACCCGTCTTCGTATCGTCTGCCTTACTAAGCTTATCATCGTCAACAGATTTTAGATGACCATAACTTACCGCTTGTGTTTGATTCAAATTTGCTGGCGGAAACGCGGTTTCCAAGTTTATAATTTTTTTCCTGACATATCCAAGTTACCGCTTAACGTTTCTCCTATTAATGATAGTTTGTTATTGTCTATTGTTCTCAGTTGTGAGTAACTTACAGTTTGAGTAAGATCAACATTCGGCTGTGGATAATCTACTTCTAAACCTATTATTCGCTGATTCGATATCAATAAATTACGCGTCATTGTATCACCGGTTTTTTCGACGAGTGATGATGTATCAGTTGTTGTTGATGTTTTGTCGGCGGAAGTGAATTCTGTGAGTGTTGTTCCAAATTTTGTGTAATAGGTCATATTATATAAATTATATAACATAAAATTGTATACAACATAAAATTATATAACAATGGCGAAGTCATCAATATTAAATTTTGATACCGAACGATTAATCAAGCATAAACATAACAATGAACTTCCAGATTGCTATTATCTTATTGTTGGTCGTACAGGATCTGGCAAAACAAATATATTATTAAATCGTTTGCTTAACGACAACTTTAATTATGATCGCGTATGCATCTATACAATTAATCCACAGCAGCACAAATATGAGCTATTAAGCGAATATAACGATAAACTTCGTAATAAGCTTGGCGCTGGTGATGGTATAATTTTGATAAAACAATCGGAAGATATAATCCCCGTTGATGAACTTGATTCATCCGAGCATAAAATATAACTGTATTTGACGATATTCCTCTAAACAAATGAGGAGATGAACAAGATTGGATCATACTTTTCATTATCGCGTAACAAAAGATATAATTCGGTCTATCTTGCGCAGAGGTTTTATAACGTCGACATATTTATTCGGCGAAATACGGGATGTTTTATATTTGGGGCTTGATGACATTAGAAACATGAGAAAATGGACAGATGAAGAGTATACAAGGTTTACTAAGACATTAAAGCGTGCCGTCGGAAGAACAAACTCTTCGTATCGAAGTTTAGGATATGATCCAGATGATCCGTACTTATTAAAATTTTTTAATAGAATGCGTAATGGAGTAATCGCATCGATTGTGCTTAATGCAGCAGAACAATACCAAACTTGTAAAGAAGAATATAAACAAACTTTTTTATGCTGTGCTTAAAAGATTTGAAAAAGCACGTGATATAAAAACGTAGTTGATAAAAAAATCTCGGTTTTGTTGCCCGCGTATTTACATCAAACGCCAAAAAGGTTGACCGACTTATGTTATTGATATCATCAAAAACAGATGGCAATGAGAGCACAGAAATTGACAGTGAAATTGTTGATATATTAGATCATCTTCGATCTAATGGATTACTAACATCGTCTGAGTACCAAAGTTTACGTAGCGATCTTATCGCGTAAAAATAATCTAACAAAAATAAAGACAATATCACTAACATCCACAACATTGCTGTTAGATTCATCACAAGCAACAAAAAACACGCAAACTTTTCTGTCAGTTATAATCCGCCAATAGAGCTAGACCCTAATAAACAATATGAAGTCGGATTAATTTCTGCTATGATATGGCATTCTATGGTAAATGTGAAAACAAACGTCAACGACGACTTTACATTTAATCCTGGCGCGTGGGTATCGGTCCAAATACCTCAAGGAGCGTATAACGTAACTGATCTTAATAAAACGATGAAAGAACTAATAGCAAAAACAGCAGAACCGCCGCAAGCGTCGCGGACAATTTTGAGTTAACTCCAAACTATAATACACTACGAGCTAGAATAACACTAAAAATAATTTGATAATCAATTTTTCACCGGCAACTAGCATCACAAGTATAGCAATGCAAGGGCGACAAACAGATCTTAACAATGAAATTGTCACCTTTTACTTACACTTACGAGCGACGTAGTTGTCGAAGTCGTTGCAAAATCAATTTTATAAACCTATATTTTAATAACAAGATGAGACGAAGAAACATTTATAAAAGAAAAATTGTAGCTTGATTTTTTGGAAATATATTTACAACAATTGCTAAAAATATACCGGGAACAGCACATAAAGTAGCACCAATTGCACTTGACGCTGGTAAAGCTTTTGCGACAAGAGCCGCATCAGCGGCCGGCACCAGAATTGGACAAAAGATCGCTGAAAAAATTAAAGGCACGACGCCCGCGGCGTTGCCAGCGCCCATGCCAGCGCCTACCAAATCGGAGATAAAGCAGGCAATATCAGATATTGCGCAGTCAAAAGAAACAAAATGAGCTATGATAGCTACAACAAAAAATTATTGTCACCGCGTGGCGAAGAAGTAATACGTAAGCTTGTAAAGAAAACAAAGCCAATGACACCTGCTGCTTTTTAGTCATCGCAATTTTGTGTGGCTATTATAAAATAAAAAGCTATGTCAGATAAAATTTATCTTGATCTCGCCGAACATGATGCTGACGACACTGTAACATAATTTGAATACGTCGAGTATCTCGACAAAAACTCAAACGAACCGAATAAAGCCGGAGTTGGAACTTTTAATACACGAGACGAAGAACTGTTTCTATTGCCGCATAAGGCGATGTTAGAAGTGCGTTGTCAAATATTAAGAGTAGCTGGTGGTAATATTGCAGCTGGTACAGAAATTGCGCTTGTCAATAACGGTTTATTTAGAAGTGTTCGATACCAACTAGCTAATCAAACCGTGGAAGATATTTCGATGCACTTGCCCGTAGGAAGTACAATACTTAACATAGTTAGATTACTCAAGATTGGTGGCAACAAATATGATGTGCTTTAAGGATACTGGACTTGGAGGTACTCACTCTGGCGAATTTATTTCAAAAGGTACTCTTGTACATGGCGCCGACGCCGCTGCAGATGTTATAATTGTAAGAAGTTTTCTTATTGCTAATGCTTCTGTTTTAGGTATAGCCGCACCTGCAGCAGGTGCAAACGCAGACGCTGTAAGAGACTCATTAACAACAGCGTGTAATAATCTTGGTATAACACCCCCAGGTGCAGCAGATGATGGTGTTGCGATGCTTAATTTAGTGATCAACAGATTTGGTGTTAAAATGTAGTTCACAACAATGGCTTTACTAAAAGAAAAGCGTTTGCCGCAGAATCTTGACAAATAACAATGATGCTTCCGTTATGCACAATATTCAGATTTTGCCGCAATCACAACAACGTTTCTCGCGGACTAAAACATACTTTTATTTTAGATCGAGCGAAACAAAATGATTGTATAATTCATGCTGATGGAGTAGCTGAAGGACAGTTTGTTATTACAAGATTAGCGTTATGAATGGCACGAGTTGTTCCATCAACGAGTAAGACGATGGAACTCGACTCAATATTGGCTGCGTGCACAAAAAAAGATATATTTCGAGCAAAACAAAATTTATCAAACAGCAATGCCTAACACAACTGATTACACGTGGCGTGCTACAACCGCTCCAAGTGAACAATTACCGCGGCATTTGTTTGTTGTATTTCAGCGACAGGCGCGTCGCGGTGATCAAGAAATGGACAACTACGTATTTGACAACCCCATTGTCAAACGAATCTTTGTCAGGATAAATTCGAAACAGCATCCCGAACGAGCAATCGAATGTAACTTTGCTAACGATGAAACTAAAAATATTACACGAGCTTACATGTACCTCATGGAAGCAATACAAAAATATCAGGACACTGATAGTAGAAGCCAAATATCTGTCGAAGAATTTCGAACACTATATTCAATCTTTTACTTCGACGTATCAAAACAATCCGAACGAGTTATAGGATCTACAGCTGATGTTAAAGTTACTTGGACGCTTGGCGCGGCTCCAGCTGAGCAGTATAATATATATGCGCTAGTTGTCAGCGACAGATTCTTAACAATCGACGCAGTCAAAGGAAGAATGACTGTACAAGTTTAATCTTACAACATTGATATAATCCAATAATAATGAAAACCGAGTACACAATTAGAGAAATATATCTAACGCAAGGACAAGTTGAAAAATTATCAGCAGCGGTTGCTAAACGACATTCTGTTTCTTTAATGATATATCCGTCGACAGAGTCGTCCAAGTCGTCAAAAACAGCGGTTAGAGTAATGTTGACGTAGTAGCAAATTAATAAACTTGATCGCAAAGCGATCGCAGGAAAACCGTTTGTTCTTAAACTACCTGTTGCACAAGTAACAGCTATGTCAAAACACGGCGGATTTCTTTGACCAGCACTTTCTGTAATAGCTAGCACAATACCAAAGATTTAACCTGTGCTATGTACACTGAGACTAGCAACGGCATCAGGAGCAATATCAGGAGCAACTAAAAAATCAGTATCTGGCGACGGTATCAAACAAATATGTCGTCGGTAACTTTTGTCATTGATGCATTTTTATGTGACGGTAAATAATATAATGTCAGCTAATAAAACAAGATCGTCAACAACAAAAAAAAGACGACAACGACAAAGTCGTCAAAATAAAACGTCCTCGGACAACAAAGGAGGATTTTTCCCAGTAGCTCTGCTACTAGCGGGATAGTGGGAAGTCTACTTACAAATCTACTAGGAATCGGACGCGGAATTGCTTTACCGGGAACCAGACGCCCTTAAGTAATTTTGATTTACTTGAAAATATAAAATCCGACCGATTTCATGGAGTATTTTCTAAGGATGAACTTAATAATGTACCAGCAGGTGGTTCGTGCATCATAAACATTCAAAGCTTTAATGATGAATCTGGGACGCATTGGGGTGCTGTTTACGATAACAATTATTTTGATTCGTTCGGGGTTCCTCTGAGTGATCTTATAAAAAAAATATATTTTTAAAAAATTTAAAAAAATTAATTACTCATCTAATCAACTACAGCCGGTTGGGACATCAGCTTGTGGTTATTATTGTATTATGTTTATCCGACATATGTCAAAAGATCCTGATTTTTTAAAATTTGTTTTGCAATTTGATAGGCATCTGAGCAAAAACAACGACAACATAGCAATAAATTGCTCTCAATAAATTTTGTGTGACAATCAAGTATAACATGTCACAAACGATAACGTATTGCCTCAAATGCAAAACTAAAATGCCTAAGAACGACGAAAAATAGAAAAAACAAAAAAGAACAGAACGATGCTTAAAGGTATTTGTACTGTTTGTGGTAGAAGAAGAAGCGTGTTTATTGCTTCAACGCCAGCTTTGCCGTTGACGTCAACGACTCCGACATCAGACTCGCTACCGTCGGCGACAACTTTAGGGTCTGGCATAGACAGAGTTATTTTTTTGTCGATGATTAAAGTAATAATGAAACGACAAAGACGACAACGAAGTTGTTGCGGTTGTAATTGTGGTTGTGATAAAGATCTTTGTATCGAAAAAGATAAAATTGTTACTTATTGTCAATCGTGTAATCGCCGTGAGGTAATTGGTTCTGAGGGGCTGATATACACAAACTTATTGGTATGTTACCAAAACCAAAAGGGGGTTGGACATTGCCCGGGCACAAATATACTGGGCCTTATAATCCTCTAGATGAACAACTAGAAGAAAACGAAAATCCACTACCGGGACAAGAGCCTTATAATCAAGTTGATGCAACAGCAATGCGTCATGACATCTGTTATCATGATAACGCACAAAATAAGCATGGTTGTGATAAGGTAATGCTGAACGAACTTAAAGCCATGAAACCTACAAATCTACGAGAACGATTTGATAGAACGTTGGTTCAAGGACTAATAGGAGCAAACTATAAACTCGGACTCGGAGAATTATATGATGATAGCATGCAATCGCTTGCATCAGAGCAACATAGACCTTAAAAAAAGGTTTTCGTGACGTAAGGTTGTCGAAAATGCCGTTGATGATATCTGGGCAATAGATTTAGTTGATATGTCAAATTTTGCTCGGTTTAATGATACTAATAAATATCTCTTTAACATTATCGATATTTTAGTATGTACGCGTTTATTGTTCCAATTGCTGATAAAACAGGAACATCGATAACTAACGCACTAAAACAAATTATCGTTAGCGCCGAAAGGAAACCAAATAAAATTTGGACAGATCATGAAGCAGAGCTTTTTAATAACAAATTTGAACAGTTTTTGAGACAAAATAACGTAAACAAATATGTTACAGGAAACGAAGGAAAAAGTGTTGTCGTCGAAAAATTTAATCGTACACTAAACGAGCTGATCCATAAGCATTTAACAGCTAAAACACTAACAGGTATATTGATGATCTTCCGCAAATTCTTGATAAGTAGAATAACATAAAGCACAGAGCGACTAAAATGTCACCAAACGACGCAATTAAAATCCATTGCTAGCGAACGAAAACATGTACCGGCGACATAAATTTAAAGTCGGTGATCAAGTTAGAATTTTATTAACAAAAAAAATATTCGAAAAAGTATTTACTCCGAAATGGAGTGAAGAAGTGTTTGTTGTTAATAAAGTTTTAATAACAATACCTGTAACGTACGCGATAAAAGATCTAGCAGGTAAGCCTGTAACTGGTAGTTTTTACGAACAAGAACTTCAGAAAACTGAACAAGATGTTTTTGTTATCGATCGAGTAATAAAAAAGCGTGGAGATAAAAGCCTTGTTAAGTGGCGCGGGTATGGTGATAATTTAATAGTTGGATACTGACTAAGGAGATTAATATTGCAAAATAATTTTTGATACATTTCCTCATACTTACGAAGGACAGATTTACATTGTACAGGCTTGCATAACGATATTAGATATTGTCGGCGAGCGTCAGAGATCGTCATTAGATTAAATGTTTTTCTGTCGATCTGGAATTTTGATCTTCAAGAACGGTTTTATAAGCAGCCAAAATGCTGATTTTCGTCTACTCTAAAATTAAATTTCAAAATTTTTTTGTGATATGATATTTCACGTTATATCGACCAGCTGTCGGTTTTCAATAATTTTGTTATCCCAAGACGTTGTCCTGACATCGTCGGCGAATTTGTCGTCGGTAACATCGTCTTCAATAACGCCATCGACTACTTTGTCGTTGTCGACATCAGCTTCGCTGATGTTGACGTTTGTGTCATCTTCAATGATATTAGTTTCTTCTGTTATATCTGCTGGTGTCAAAGGTGTATCATAGATATAGTTTAGTTTTTCTAAGAAACTCATATATAATTTTGTAAAACTCTAAATAATATAATAATGGATAAGATAAGATATATCGAGCATGTTAGTGTGTATAACATCAGTGCCCTTAAGGAAGCAGCAAAAAAGTAATGTCGGGCGAAAAAATATTTCAGTGGCGGAAATCATAAAATTTTATTGACCGACTCGGAAAGAACACAATTATATAACGATAAACAAATTAGTGTAGTGTATGATAGAGAAGCTATAATGTTGTGGTGCCACAGCTGAATCAGTCGAGATGAGCACGCGAAAATATTACAATAAATTTAGTTATCATCGTATACAAAAATATTTCTGTCGAATGTTGACGGTGATGTTGCTGTTCTTGTAATACCGTCCGCAACAAACTTAACAACTCCAGGGTTAATTTTATAATACCTAGCAGCAGCCGACATCAAAGGAAACTTCTTTTCTGCATCCATTTCAAGATGAAATGAAATTACCAACCTAGTAAATCTAACACCACCTGTATTTCCTCGTCTGCTATTTTCTTTTGACGTAATAAGATCGAGATTCTCTAGATGATTGTCAGTTTTTATGCTGTTAATATGATCTATCGCCAAACCATCGGATATAGGTCTGATAAATGTTTCATAAACAAATCGATGCGATAAATAATCAACAAGATCTGTTCGTGTTGCTCGTATCTTTATTTTAATATATCCCATATTGTGTATGGAACCAACAACCTTTTTTATTTTTCTTCTTCGTATAATACCTTTATCATTCGCTTTGTAAAGATCAAAACGGGATGAGGTTGAAACTCATCTCGTAAAGACAAGTTTGCAATATTATCATCAGAGACCGCGCCGTTAACATGATACACTCGCTGTCCTTCTGGAATTTTCATCACAAAATAATTTGTAGATAAAATCTTTCCTTAGTATTTCAACTCGCTCAGCATTATCGCCTTTGACGCTTGTCTTGAAACCAACTGGGGTTGCTTTACCAAATGGTCGTCCGTATTTAACGTGTATCACTGACCCTAACATATTTAACGCGTACAAGTTGTATTTGGGGTGAACATAATAATACTCCTGTTCGCTTGCGTTCGTCATCATTAAATTTTGTGCCATTATGTAATAGTGAATCCATTTGTTTAATTATACTTATTTTGATCAGGCAATTAGATATTTAATAAAGTATAATAATATAATGCTGAAACTGCGGGATATCGCTAAAAAGAGCCTTATCGGAGAACCAGCAAAAATAGCTACAGCTTTTGCGGGATTCGATAACAGCTACCGATTTGACAAACAAGTCGTTTTAGCAAACTTTACAGCTACAAATCTTTATCATTTGTAAGAACCAACAATAAGACTTGAACTTAAAAAATATAACAGCATGAAATTGCTAGTACAATATGATGTAATTTGTTCTAAATCGCGTGTAACAGGAGAGTCGACCGACGAGGAAATTGCTCATCCTTTTATGTCAGCTAAATCCAAGCGTGTTTTGCTTGGTACTAATCTTTCATTGCTAGCTGATGAAATACATCAGGAAATTTGGAAGAAGATAGAAGAGTTCACAGAATCAGGTTCAGGTTGGAAGTTTGAGATGATTACTGAAATTTTATTTCGTAACGTAAATATAACGTATTACGCGGTAGTTCATATATTGACCTACCAGAAAAGATAAAAAATAAAAAATGTTGTATTAATGTCGAAAACTTTGATAACAAATGTTTTCTGTGGGCTGTTTTTTCTGCGATGTTTCCAGCAGAAAAAAAAAACGACGATCGTGTTGACAAATATTTTGCTCACGTTTCAAAACTAAATTTAACCGGTATTGACTTCCCAGTTGCAGAAAATCAAATACCGAAGTTTGAAAAACAAAACAATATTTCAGTTAATGTTTATGGTCTTGAAGAGCATGAAAATGTTTACCCAAGAAATATTTCAGAAAAAGCCTCGCAATCGACAATAAACTTATTGTTTTATAAGAACCATTACGTTTGGATTAAAAACTTCAACGGACTTGCTGGTAAACAGTATAGCAAACAAAAAAAATAAGAAGTTCTTCTGTTATCGCTGTTTATAGGGCTGTTCCGATAACGAAAATTACAGAAGCATCTACAGTACTGCTCGGAGATACAACAAATAACAATGCCAAAAGAAAAAGAAAAGACCCTAAAATAACAATGCCAAAAGAAAAAGAAAAGACCCTAAAGTTTGTAAATCATAAGCATAAAATGATGATACCTTTCGTCATTTACGCCGATTTCGAATATTTACTTCGGCCTGTGCTTGGCGAAAAAATAATCCTGATCAGTCAAGTACAAAAATAATTCAAGATCATATCCCATGTAGAGTAGCGTATAAAGTAGTTTGTTGTGTTGATCCTAGTTTATCTAAGCCGATTAAATTATATCGCAGCGACGGTGTTACAACAGTTGCTCCAGCTGTTTGGCTCCTTAAGCAGTTGATTAGCGAAGTTGATGATGTATTTAATCGTTTGAGAAAAACAACTCCAATGATAAAGTTGAAAGTCCAGCAGGAAATTGATCACGAAAAAGCGGAATTTTGTCATATCTGCGAAAAATCCTTTGACATAGAACCTGGTAATAAAAAAGTACGTGACCATTGCCATTTAACAGGGAAATATCGTGGAGCTGCTCATGATACGTGTAACCTAAAATTTCATGCTCTAGATTTTATCCCAGTTGTTCTTTACAATTTCCGAGGATATGACAGTCACATTATCGTAGAAGCTTTTGGTGATCTTGAAATAACGTCTCGTTTAAAGCTCGATAACGTAATTAAGTGAATCCCAAATAATTTTGTAAAGTATATGTCATTTACCTTAGGTAAGTTGCGTTTCATCGACAGCCTACATTTTATAGCAGCATCATTAGATGAGCTAGTGAAAGGTTGTAATGATTTTTATAACCTACAAGATTGTTTTAAGGATAAATCAAGTTTGTTGACAAAAAAGATGTGTTTCCATATGAGTATCTCGACGATTGGAGCAAATTTGATGAAACTTCTTTGCCTGACAAAGATAAATGTTACTCACAACTAAAAAACAAGAATATAAATTTTATTGAAAAAGGTATCCGAGGCGGTATTAGCATTATAACGAAAAAAATATTCCGAAGCAAATAATATGTATATGAAAGATTATAATCCTAACAAACCATCGAAATACATCATCTATCTCCACACTAAAAATTTATATGGTTATGCAATGTCAGAACCATTGCCGTTCGGTGGATTTCGCTGGATTACACCTGATTAATTTCTGGCAGAGACATAAAAAGTGATACCCGACGATGTTTCGTATTTTGCTGAAGTTGATCTCGACTACCCTACTTCGCTGCATAATTTACATAACCATTATCCGTTCTGCGCTGAATTTATGATAATCGATTATAGTTTATTATCCCAAGAACAACAAGAAGTAGCATCACCGAGACAAAATTCGATGGCAATAAACTCGTTCCAAATTTACCTGAAAAGCGAAATTATGTTTTACATTATAAGGTTTTAAAACAGGCGGTAGATGCTGGTCTTGTGCTAAGAAAAGTTCATCGCGTGCTAAAATTCAATCAGTCGCCGTGGATGAGAGGTTATATCAGCTCAATCATGTCAAGAAGAGCTGCAGATAAAAGTGATTTTGAGAAAAACTTCTTTAAGCTTATGAACAACTCCGTCTTCGGTAAGACAATGGACAATATAAGAAAGAGAGTAAACATCGAGCTAGTTAATGATGTCGACCGACGAAACAAACTTGCATCAGATGATGATTTTATTAGTATGAAAATATTTAATGAGAACCTAGTCGCGATACAGAGAAGAAAAACAAATCAAAAACTAAAAAAGCCAATTTATGTTAGAGCATCTGTGTTAGATTTGTCGAAGTGGCTCATGTACGATTTTCACTATAATTTTGTTAAAAATAAATGGCCGTCGAGTAGATTATTTTTTACTGATACTGACTCGCTCATTTATGAAATAGATGGAGTTGATTACGTTAACAATGACGTATATCAAGATATTTATGATAACCGACATCTGTTTGATCTTTCAGATTATTCTCGCTACTGTAAATGACACAAATAAAAAGGTTATTGGTAAATTTATGGATAAAATGAATTCTCTCATCATTAAATATTTTACTGGATTGCGAAGTAAAATGTATGCCGTCCTGCTGGATAATAATAAAATAACAAAAAAGCAAAAGGTTTACCTCGCGATTTTGTTAAAAAATGTATTGGATTTGATGATTATAAATACGCACTTGACGGAGGTGTTGGTTTTATAAGAGCAATGGCTATTCGAACAAATCATCATAAACTTGAAACAGATGTTATTATCAAACGCGGATTAAGTAATTTTATGACAAACGTTATTGTGAAAATGGAATATATACCTTTGCACTTGGGTACTGTCGTGACGACAAAGTCGTTGATGATAGATCTGTACTTGATATTATCTTTGATGACTAAGTGATTACGACTAGGATATGAAATTTTGTGTGAACTTTAAAAATAATGTTTGAAAATATAACGTTTGAGAACAGCAACAATAGCAAGATCAAATATCTAATGATAGACGGTAAACAGCTTACACTCGAAATTAAAAATGAAACGTCTGGGATATGTTTAAGCGGAAACGGACTTTCTCAAAGCAGGCTAAAACTTTTGCTTATCAGATCTGATGACAGCGATTATTTTAATTATCTCGAAAAATTAAGTAAATAATAAAAACGTACGATTAGTTGCTACCTTTTCTGAGGCGATTGAGGGCAAATATGGATAAAGATAAAAGGGGACAACAAAAGTTCTATATAATAAATAGCGCAGGTGACACAAGAGTAAACGAGAAAGAGTCACATTAAATTCCGGCCTTTAAAGGCAGGTAGCTGCTTACCTGACTAGAATTCCAATACGTTTTATGAGATGGTGGAAAAGATTGATACAGGTAAACCTCCTTAAGAGAGCTTAACGGCCAACAACATTACCGGAGAAACACCATTAACATGCGGCTCACCGCTAAAATGTTCGGTTCAGCCGCTAAAATACACCGGTTGGAAGTTACCAAATATTTATTTACAAATTTTCCAATTATGGGTACAGTAACTTCGTCCAATGTGACGTGTTGCTTTATTTAATTAATTATTTTTTTATTTTGATCCTTCATCGGTGTCGTCGGATTGATTCAGAATTAATGAACTGATGCATGTATACTTGTCTTTAGTCACTGAGTTGATATTCGTGTCTTTCATTTCCTTTATATTCCTTATATCTTACTTATCGATTGATTGATTATTTGATTAATATATAAGTATTCTTATCATATTGTGCCATTTACTGTTATCAATATCTAATACTTTTCGATCGGATTTCAATTTTTTTCTCTATCCATTACTTCAATATGTTCAACTTCTTATTTAATCCTTAAAGTCCCAATGCCGCCATTCTTCCAGTCTAGCTAAAGTTTGGAAGGAAGGAAATGATCTTTTTCTTTGTAAAGAAACTATCTGATATTAATCGTTCTTTGAAATACTCAAGATATTAAGTTACAAGACGTTCAAATATTTAGTTTAGAATTAAGAGGTGCCATCCCTTAATTCAGTCACCGAAGTTGCTCGTAATTCCGTTCGTTTTCGGAAATGCTCCGAAAGTAGTGACATGACATATTCGACAAATTCCGTTAGTGACTAATCTAATAACAACAACATGCGCACATGACGGACAAATTGATTCTAGAGGGAATGAAGAGAGGCAGGCTCGCTTGCTTTAAACGGGTCTAAGAAGAAAAAGCGTGCATTATATAAAACCAAGACTCGGGTGAATATTAGTGATAAACGCGGGCTCTGGCATACATTGAAGGACGAACTTTGGTTAAAGACAGGCCCACCTGTTGTAGATTTTCATATTAATTGGCAAGCATAAGACATGAACTTGTGAAACATACTGCACGTCAGATATGCCTTTAAAGAAAGAATACTCCTAAATGCTAGAACTTGTACTGCATCATATCAAAAGCAAAATGAGAATAGCATATCACATAAGGATCACCTACCATATCTGACATAGTGTGGTGTTGGCTTCTTATGTATACAACAGTGACGTCATCAAATCTTGTGTTCCAGCTTTCGACTGAAATCGGTTGACCCACGGATGTCCCCAATTAACATCGTATTAATTCGTAAGCATGTGAAATATGGATGAGTTTCTCAGTTCGATGGAGAAATTTTATGCTTCATAATGTTTTGTACGTTCGCGCATGACCCAGTTTTAATGGAATCAAACGATGTTTAGGACCAATATCTTGTAAGATTCAGTATTATTTAGAAGATTTGGCATATACGGCCTTTGTGCACGGAACGGCGGCATTGCAACTTTAATCTAAGCAGCCACTTAGATACGGTCCAACGAGGTGTTCCACAAAATACTAACTGAAGATATAAAAAGAGTAACCTGGTAATGGTTTGTAAGTGTGTGTGTGTGTG
>JAECUM010070406.1:0-16520 GCA_016617855.1 Megalonaias nervosa | reverse complement strand
GTTATATTTTTGTTTACAAAGTGTTACGTGTCTAGGCTCGTACAAAAGTAACAAGAAAAGAGTGAAGACAACAAGCTTTGTAAAATTTAACAAATAATTTATTTCCCTAGAAAAACAAGGTAAAAATGAGAAAAAGGACTTACGGTTTATGAATCAAATCCAAAATTAATCCAAGAATTAAAAAATAGAAGTCGTATCAATGAAAAGTCTTAAATGAATCTGTGTTGGAGTCCCGACGAAATCAAAATGCTGGGCGATGACGTATGTCGTGACCTTCAAAGTGTTGCCGTGTCAACAGTTCCTTGTTGAATCACAGATAAATAATATTCCAGTTTGGAATTCTGAATCAATTTCGATAAATTTCCTTGTTCAAGAATTTTTGTATGAGCACTAGTATTTTCCAGGGAAAGAATAAATAATTCCATAAAATAAAAATTCAAACTGGTCACAACAAGACACCTTTAAGTGTCGAAGATTTTTAGCCCAACTGGCTGATCCTTCTGAAGAAAACGGTTATACAGTAAGTTAAAACGCAAAACAGATTCCCGTACGAGGGTCACATGGTCACCTTCTAGAACAACGTAGAATATTTTTTACATGCTAATTATCACGTGCTCTAGGTATGGCCTTGATTCCACTGAATGAATCTTACTCTTTGAATGAATAAAAATTTTTAAAAAAGTTGTTTACTAGAACTCTATCTGATTTCTGAATGAAGGTCAAGAACTAGATACAATGTTTCAACTATTGGTTGTTTATCAGATCAAACAGAACTGAACTGAATTTCTATTAAAAAAAAAAATATCAAATCCAGTAGACAAAGTTATCATTACAATAACAATTAATGGAATAAAATTAACAAAATTTAAAACTAACAAACAAATAATTAAATTGCATATACATAACAAAAGCGGCAGTGTATATACACTAGAGGATATCATTCCTCTTCGTAGGGGAAATTTGTCTTTCTTACAGATGTTAAGGTGGGTCTTTTATCATTTAATTGGCCTACTTTGAATTTTTTATTATTTCCTTAACGTTTAAGTTTAGGTTGATAAATTAATTTAGATTTTATATATCATACAAGGTTTTATAGTTTGCCTCTTTTTCCTATTGCACAAAAATAGCCAGGGATATCGATAACTACCCAATCAATATTTTTAGATGTTGGAGGGAGGAATTCTGGGTAGGTTTATGGAGCTCTAAGATTTTTCTCTATATCACCAATTTGCACCTTTGTGCGCTATAATTAGGGCAGTCGTTGATGACGTGATTGAGTGTTTAAGGGACGTGGCAGTGTAGGGGTTGATGTCTGTTGTTCTGTTATTCAATAAAAACTTTCCGTAACTACTAGTTAGTCAAGTGTTTTCCAGTTTTTAATCGTGTGATTACTCTAGTGTCACGAGGGTTTACCAAGCTGGGGTATTGAATGTTTCTTGATATTTGCTTGTCGATGTTGTATAGCTTGCGTCCTTTCGGACTGCTGTCTCATTCTCTTTGCCATTTACTGTCAGTCTTTTGCCTTACTATACTATGTATTTCCTGGAGACTTTAATCCAGTTGCTGGATGGCGGGCTCATTAAGTTTTAGTTTAGCTACTTCATTGGTCAGTTCGTTTCCATGTATGTTTACGTGATAGACTACCCACATGAACTCCACAGTACAGTTATTTGTTTACGTGGTAGAGTACCCATATGAACTCTACAGTACAGTTATTTGTTTCCAAGTTTTGCAGAGTGATATTGATTTCTTTTAATAAGCTCTCTCTCTCTCTCTCTCTCTCTCTCTCTCTCTCTCTACAAGAGGAGTTGCCCGACTACAGGGAGCTTTTGATGTCTGGGTGTTTTTAATCCAATTTAGTCCTTCGGTTATTACTCAGAAACTTAACTGTATAAATGGAGAAGTTATTAGGAAGCACACACACACACACACACACACACACACACACACACACACACACACACACACACACACAGAGTGGTGCCCTTCTCCCGGACTGACCACTGCTACTGCACGGCGTCCTGGGTCAGAGAATTTTGAATCATCTGTATAAATTTCGCTAAATCCCTCGTATCTACCTTCTATCATAGACAGGACTTGAACCCTTATTTCTATACGTTGTTCTTGTTTAGTCCAATAAGTTAGTGCATAAAGAATAATTTTCGAGGATTTGCATATCCATGTGACAGATTCAGAGTATCATGTCTTCTCTGCCTGGTTTGTTGGAATCACTAGACCTTTCATTAAATCACGGATCTTCCGGCTCCACTCCCTCCCCAGTAGGCTTGGAATCAGTATATGCCTAAAGGACTTAATATAACTCTCGACGACATATCCTGTAGTGTACGACTTTGCCATGAACTAATATTATTGTCGCATACATCAGGAGACGTTGCTCTCACCTTAAATTAGAGGCGTAGTTTCCCTGTTAGGACTTGTAGCTCTTCCTCTCAAGAGCCCTAGAGTACACCGGTGCAGATAGCCAGAGCCTGATAGTGGATAAGGTCCAGTTACCTTAACAGGTCGGGATGTGCCTATGCTAACGCCTGACACCCGTAATATATTTTGGATATAATCAATGTTCGCTAGTGGTCTGATCCGCTCCCCAATCGGTTGACTTAAGGTTCTTCAGGAGGTTTAGGTTCCCTTAAGGTTTCTTAGGAGGTTTAGGTCCTGACCGGTCTTCTCACGAGCTTAGCTATGTTTTCCACATGCTTGGAATGTCATTCCCAAGAATCTGGTTACTTTTTCAAACTTACTTTTGTGTGATTTAAGTATAGTGCATCATAATTCCTGCGTATTTTGTGTTTTGGTGTAAATAATACACCTATGGTTTTCCGGGAGCTAGTCTAAAGTCCCATCTATCAGCCCTGCCTATAAGACGCCAAAACAGCTTCACTGGACGTGTCCCCCACTTTCCAGATTCCGCTCTCGTCGGTGAAATGAGACAGGTTCAGACGTGACTATTCTATGGGCTGTTCCATGTCTTTGATAATAATATTGAACAGATTGGGGTTCAGTACACAACATTGAGGTACTCCATTTTCTAGTTCATAAGTGTCTTAGAGTTGATCTCCCGCTCTTGTTCTATTTATCCGACCTGTTAGGAGTTGGTTATCCATTTGTGGATGCGGCATGTTAACCCATAGTGGTTTAACTTCGCCATTAAGCCTATGGTCCATATTAGATCATCAGCTTCTTCAAGATCGAGGTAAACCGCGATTAGGTTACGGTCAGATTTCCTATTTGCATTGAAAGCCAGTTTTATGCTTGATTCCAAGAGAATTAGTTGACCTAGTTTGGACAGTTTATTGCGGAACCATCTTTGATTTTGAGACAATAGACTTGTACTTTCTAGACGATATTCTAGTATATTATTTACAATAGTTTCCATTATTTTATACATATTGTATCCGAGTGATATTGGTCTGTACTAATTTACATCTGCCGGATCCTTTACGGGTATAGGGACAGGGGTAAGTATTGCTTATTTCCAACAACCTGGAATTTTTCCCGATCTCCAGATCTCATTCAGCAGATCCAAAATCGCCAGATCTGTTGTTTTATCTTTCTGAGAGATTCTTTTATATAGATTTCGTATCATAATGTCTCTTCCTTAGGAGAGGTGGTAAATTTCCGGCTAAACACCTTCCTCCATTCATCTATGGCAAAATCTATATTTAAGGGGCTTGTGTGGTTTCCTCAATTTTCGAACAAATGGAGGAATTTTGCTCTACCTAGTTCCAATGTTTTGGGAATGTGGTGGATTGTTTGTTGCTCTGGCATTCTGTCTATGATTATCGGTTATTGAATGTTCCCCACCACCACACTCGAGATGGTTGCATTGAAGAGGTTGCCAATCTGCCTCCCTTTATTCCCTGGGATCTACGTTTGAGGTAATATCCCGGGACATTAAGAATGTTCTTGCAGTTATAGTTGAAGTAGGTTTCCTGGATGTATTTTACACACGGTTTATTTGTTTCATTTTCATTTTTATATAACGTTCTGGGATGTTCTTGATTATTGCACTACAGTTCCACTGCCAGATATGAAATTGTTATTTGTTTCCATTTCTTTGTCTGAAAAATGTATTATTGGATTTGGGGTTTGGGTGGCCTGTATCGCTTTATCTTCCCTAGAGTTGAATGTGTCTAGTAGGGAGCTTGTTAGGTGCTTATTTGGGCGACGGGTATGAGATTGTCTACATTGAGTTTGTTAACACTGTATAATACATTCTGGAAAAATTTAACCACTTTATTGACTGCGATATGTCCACTTTGGGTATTTTTATTTGCTTGGTTTTGGGGTTTGAGGTTGTACTCTCTAGTTTTGGTTTGTTTCTTTTTGGTTTCTGAATTTGGGAGTTTGTCGATTTACCCCGTTCTTGTTTGGATTAATTTTGTGTTTTAAGGGGTTGAACACGTTATTATTCTTTTTGATCATTCTCTTTGAAATTGGCTGTATTGTTTGTTTCTTTGATTCCTGAAGGTGTGGCAGCGGTGGTGATTGTTTCTTTAATTTTCCTAGATTTCACCTGCAGTTTATTAATTTGATAGGAAATGTTGACATATAATTAACAATTTCTAACTCTTAGATTGCTATCGGACAATTCAGTCGTTTGGGGTGATGAGGACACAGACAGGTCGCGCACGTTTACCCTATATGAACGCATTCTACTATGTCCTATCCAACACATTGATGACATCTCTGCCTAAATTTGATGTAAGAGTAGTCTCACCATCCTATACCTTTAATGCAGAAGCGTGGTTTGAGTTTGTATTCTTCTAACCTGACAAAGCACCATCTGGACCTAATCTAACTACTAGGGGTGGTTTATTGGTGGACTTCCAATAGTATTCTTCCCCGACATCGTTCTTTATTCGAGTAGCCCTCGCTAATTCAGTGCAATATTTTGATGTTTCTCTGTTATTTGTTTTGTTTCCTTATTCTTATTTAGGTAGAGTTTTTTTATTTATTTATTTTTTTTTTGGTAAAGTGGCTTTAATTGGTCCATGTTTTTGCGTTGCGTTTGCTGTCTTAATGGATTTATGACGAGTGACTGTATGCGCCAATCTTGGATTTTTCTGAGAATTTGTCTACTTGCTGGATGATGTTACACCTACTAATAATACAATTTCTCATGGTAGGAATAATTTTATATACCATCACCCCCACCCACCCCACCCCCCACCGGATTTTAAAGAGTTCGGTCATGATGCTCCTATCACTGATTTTATTGATAAGAGTATCTCTCGTCTCAATAAACAGAGTTAATTCTTTGGTGATAATTATGTTTGTTTTGGGTGATGTTATTGTTTGGCTGTTGGTTGTTAGGTTTTTCGGTTTGGCTTGGTTTGGTTGACACGGGTTGCTGATTTTATTGTTCATAATTATGTTTGCGTCTGTTTGGGCGTAGAATTAACTATTGGGGGGGGGGTATTTTGTAGTCTTCGTTTGAGTCATGATCTTTTTTTTTTATAGTTTTGTGTTTAATTTTCTGCCATACTTTTGTTTGCATTTTCGGTTTGTTTTCAGTGGACATTTCATTGGTTCCTTAAGCATGCCTTTGGTATTACTACTGGATTAGTGGATGGAGTAGGGGCTGGTTGATTTGGAGTCGACCGCGACGATCAGGATTGGGTTAGAAACCCTTATGTTGGTTTGACTACCATGCACTTTGTTGATCTTCGGATTCTGAGTTTTTGGTTAAGCATACGTTTTTAATATTATTTTTAAGATTTTCGTTGTGTTTTAATTTTTTCCTGGATTCTTTTGTTATTTATGCATATGTCTTATTTGGGTCAGAAATCATTTTCCCTTTTCCTTTGGTGAAGGGACGTTGATGTCGGCTCTGCTAATGGGATCAGAGTGATCCAATCGACTCGTTTTTTGAGATACAATCCGTCCCGTTGCTGGTGTAATACTTCTTGCTATTATTTTCATTTTATGGGGTTTTATTGTTTTTCGAGGGATAGGGTACGCTCAAGGCTATATGCACATAATGTATCCCTAGGTGTTTCATTTTTTCGTGTTGAGTATATAGAAGTATAAACGATTGATTTTAAAGTTAATGGCATAGTCCTCGTTCTCTGGTGAGGTATCGTTGAATAGAATTGGATAGTAAGTTCCATATTATTCCGATTGATCTTATGTATGTGTGTTGGGGGTGTAGGAGTAAAAATCCTGCTGTTATTAATGGCTTCCTATTTTGTTTCATAATGGTCTTCATCTGCAGTTGTTTTCATTTTCGATTGTTGAGACATTTGAAGGATAGGTAAATTTAATAGCTAAGTTAATATTATGTTAGATCAGAAAAACTGGGCAACGGTTGCGATCAATTGCTGTGTTTGGACGGATGCTGTAATATTTTTGCCGCCCTGGATTACCTGTTTAACCCAGGTCCCAGTACTCAGTGTGCCAGAAAATATCACAACAAGTTTCAGAAAATGTGTATGGATCCTGTCCAGACGTTCGCTAGTATGCGACCGGGCACCTGTTTATGAGAATGGTCACAAATCTCGCTCAGGTCCAAATTATACTGCTACAAAAGGGAAAGATTTGGCGCGAAATGGTCAATTGAAAATTTAGATCGGTAAAATTTGTAATTTGTTATTTTGATCCGTTGGCCAGCTAAGATTAATTAATATTATAACTATTTATTATTATTAAATGAGCTTTATTGTCAAATACACATTTTTAGAATTGCTATTTTGTCTAATAGAACAGCAATTCTGATTTACTCGAAGGTTTACTGTTGGTCCGATTTCGTACCGTTTTCCAAACTTTCAGCTTCCTTTACCCAATTCGCAAAAGTAAAATTCTAAATTCTGTGGTGTCTTGTAATTTCAGATTTGATTGGCCGGCTGGCAAGGTTGGTTGGATGGTAGGCTGGAACTGGAACTGGGACATGGTCTTGGTGTCTACTGGCAGGGTTGATAGTTCGCTGGCGGGCTGGAAGCAGACGAGCTGGATTTATTAAATGCTGGATGTCAGTCTGGTTGTATTTAAATGTGGTGGTGGTGTTTAATTATCCCAGACGATTAATACTGCTTGCTCCTTCTGGAAGTCGCCGCTTAGTGTGGTTTGATATGATGTCTCTTAACGATCAGTATACTTAATCTCTCTCAGCTAAGATAGGCCCTTCCCTATACTCTCCGGTATCAACTGGAATTTGGCCAGACTAATTACTTATCTTTAAGATTAGGTGTCTCCGGCCAGTTCGACGTGTACCGCGACTGCTCGAGTGGGAATGTAGCCACCACTCGAGGAGATTTCACCATGCATGAAATTTGTGTGCTCGTCACACTATTATTTGTCGAATGTTCGACACGTTCCGAATGGGAAAAGACTCGATTCGATGCATTGAAATGGGGGTCGAGTAGAACATGGGCACAACTCAACGCGTTACTTCATTAACTGCATGCTTCTTAATTAGCCGTTTCGTTTGGAATTGAAACACACCACCTAACGACACCCCATCACGCACCATTGGGATTTTCTTATTGGTGGAATAACAGAATCATCAATCGACGAATCAGAGAATCCTAATGGTACGAGCTTTTATTTCTGAATACCTCGAGATGGTACCTCAGAGTGCTAAGGGCTAGAGCTGGAATCATTTCCGTCGCAAGCTCCTTTTCTTCTGATTATGTACTGATACCTGCTATGCTCACTGCCGACCTGTCCAGATTACAATACGATGCTAAATTATAGACGTGTGCGCCAGTTAGGCACGTACGCCTTGTTAATTCACACAAAGTGAGATTTATTAATTAATCGGGAGGGGGGGTTAAAGCCTCACCCCACACACGCATTTATGTGTGCACAGCACTCTATTTAATTATCATGTCTGGACGCATGAGAAGGGAGGCAATGGACCAGGCTGGTGGCTCCTTAGGTCATCGGTAATATATCCTGAAACGAAAATATGTACTAAAATCAAAACATGTCCTGTTAACTAACGGCGGGCTATTAGTGTGAGCCACTTTCGTAAGTAGTGTCACTCTCATTTGTGTAAAGTTTCCTTTAATATCATAATTTTAACTTCGTGTACAAAGTGTACTTTCGATTTCCGGAAATTTAAATAAATAAAAATAAATTAGTTGAATTTTGAACTGAATTTTCCTCATGTGCTAGTCTGACTGGGTTCAAACGGTCTAGAACACAAGGTCTGAACATCTCGAGTAACTTCTCTCTTGGATACACTGAAGTGTTCAAACTAGAAACGATTTTGATCGATGGCTCCGTTGACGGCCGCGTTGTTGAAGATGCCGATGTGTAACCGTTTGAGTAACTGTCCTTGGAAAACATGACAATCGATCTTTGATAGAGGCAATGGTAACAAGTTTCACTTCCACTCGTCGTATCAGATACTTGACTGTAGTTCTACTCAAAGTTTGCCTGATGTAGTTTCAAACTTTAGGTACATCTTCTACACGGCGCACATAACGTCGGACTTCTTCAATGATGGTTTTGTACTCGTTTGCATTGGTCAGTCTCAAGCGTACATTCACTCCGTTCAACACATAGACTTGTCTTGCAACCACATGTCCAAATGCAAACTATCCATTAGTTCTAAACTACTCTCTTGCTTCGTTTTATTTCGACGGTCATTAAATCCAGCATTGTGGGGTTCAACAGCATCAATCAACGCTTCGTCGTTGAACGTCTACAACGCGTCAGAGTTTTGTGTGGAGGCATCCAGATGCCGTGTTCTTGGCTTTTTTTCCATACGTCAAGAGATTTTCCAGTTATGCTCCTTCTGAATAGTTTGATATTCAAGTTCAAATCCACTTCACTGTTCCACGAATGCATGAATTTGTGCACTGGAGCTACTCTGGCATCGGCGGCTAGATTAGTGTTGTCCACTTTGAGAATTTTGACATTCAGGTACAACTGCTACTTATCTAGATCGATGTAATCCTCACTCTGTCCTTTGGTTTTGAATTCGATAATGGCCGAGGTAGCAAGACAAACAGATTGAGTTTTGACTTGGAGCATCAGTTTTTCGGATGGAAATCAAATAGGCCCAAATCTTCGGCTATTCGTCTTCTTTTTCTTCTTCTCTTGTCGTGTTTATTAGATCTAAAGTGGTTTTGGCGTCTCTTTCGGCCTTGTCCTTGCTCTGACCTAGAAGATGAAGTAATGCCTAAGCCAGAAACAGGAAGAGAATTTATAACGGTGTTTTGGCGAGCCGAAAAGTCTTTTCCAGTCTGAAGTAATACATTTTTACCTGCTCTCACGAGGGCTTCTTTGGGACTTTGATCTTCTGAAGACTAGTTCTTCCTTGCGTCAAAGCGTCATCTTGTAAAGCATGCATTCCTCTGGTCGCCATCGCTATAAGATGGGTGCTACCTTACAAAAAATAAACTGATTATAACATATCTTCCAAATCATGTCCTCATTGTTCGTTCAAGATATTGACAACGAAGGAGTTTTGTTCTTTGGTGATATTTGGGACTTGCGTAGGATAAATGACTTCTAAGGACGTTACTCCCCAAATACCATCGTGATCCAACTGTATGGCCTAAGGTAATTTGGCCGTGAAAAATGATGTTGGTATATACATCCGTAGAACTTTCACTTGGTAAATTTAAATAAAATTTGATATTTATAATTCGATGGTTCTGGTATCGGAGGAGTGACTACATATCAAGGAAGAATTATTTTCAAATGTTCCAAAGGATGGATGTTGCCGTTGACGTTGTTGTGCTTGACAAAAGGCTACCGTTCTTAGCACCCGTAGAATATTTAAAGGAAGGTTTGAGAAGATATTTCCAAAACAACTGCTGCGTAAAATGGTCCACAGTTGTGTGTCTCCTGTTGCGAACGCAAACGGGCAATGGCTGCTCCAATGATAGAATACACCATAAAGATTTGGCCAAAAACCTGCTTTGTGTTTTAGACATATTCTTCATTGCACACCCACAGAGGCTGATTTTATAGTTCTTGAAGAGAATAACTCTGAGAATCATTACATGTTTCTTTGGGGGTTTCGGTGATGCTGCAAGCAATCGATCAAACACCATCACATCGTTTTCAGCGGTCACCTGTTTGGGTGCACATCTGATGCTACGACGGTTAGAGTGCAAGCTTTGACCAGACGTGGTAATACGTCGATGTACTTGTGAATGTGTTGATGTGTATACTATATCCACATATGTTCTTTCAGAGTTCTTTGCATACGTTTCACGATACTAGCTTTTTATTTTTGTTTGGATTCTTGGTAGTGAATAAATGTGCCTTTTTCTCAGTTCTTTTTTGAAAAACGTAGTTGAGAAATTCGATGCCATCTTTGTCTGTTTCCCATCGTAAAGGGCAATGACCACATTCTTTCAAAACCAATTTTAAAGTTCTCACTAACTCGAAACTTGATTTTGAAGCCAAAAGGATCCCCCAGGCGGAATTTTTAAATATTTGCAACCACGACTGTATGCTGCACAATGAGAGACATCAGCAAAATCGGTTTGCCATTGATGGTCGGTCCCATCCACATTGGTTTGACTTCTTGAAAGGTGTCTTCCAAAGTGTTTGTGTAACGTGTACACCCATTGTCCTCGTAACCATCGTTTCACCTCTGGTAAACATAAACTTTTATTTTTTGGTTTTTGCAGCACTATATAATTTTTAACTCCTCCATAACCAGCAGCATCTACTGGATTCTAGTTATTGCTGGCTAAATATTTCTCTACGATGACTCATTAATAAATCACCCACTTTTCGCAGATACCACTTTTAGATTTTTGTGGTTTGGATGAGGCTTGAGCCATAACAGTAGGAAGACCCTGTTGTTGTGAGGTGGTCACCTTGTTCTTGGTGTCGCGTTTCTCTTCTTCCTACCCTTTTACTTTTTCTTTTGTGTTGAAGAATGTGTCGACACCACCCTTTTGACCTAAGCTTTTGTTTCGTAGAGTCTGGAAATAGAGGAAGGTGCCAATAAAGAAGATGCAATTGAACCGGATAGTGGAGCAGGCGGAATTTGAAGTACTTCTCGTGTGTTTCTTCATCTCTCATCCTTGTGGCCAATTCTGCCTTGATGACATAGGGTTCGCTTTTCGTGGTCATCTTGAAATCCTTCTGAGTAGGTTTAGCTGTTTCGTTTAATACTTGTCCGTACCATTGCGATATTTTCTGCTTCTGGCAAATCGGCTCGATCCATCAATGACTGTAAATCTTGTTGTAAGTGTAACATCTCGGTGAGATTAAGATTCGAGAGTAAATGAGGTGTCCGTTGGTCATAACAGGGATGTAGCTCTGGTCCATCAATAAGATTCAAAGTTCCAGAAAAGGCATCCTTTTTATATTATTTTTATTTTCCTTTTTAACTCCTGCTACAAGCAGTCCAGCAAGCAAATCAGACAAAGGATCAGCCACTTTGTTACGATACTGTGGTCATAAAGTAAGGAACAGAAAGAAGCAACACCAAGATTTGTAAACCTTCACACATAATTTAATTATGAAAGTTAAAAGATAAAGACCTAAGGACTGTTCCAAATGAATTCCTCATATGTAATCGTCTGCCAACGGTCCTGATGTATAAAAATGACATTGTCGAGAACTTCTTTGATTAAATTCATAAAATTCCCAGAATAACATTTTAGTTCATTGAGTACTGTGAAGTTCCAGTGAATAATCTTAACAAATGAATAACAAATCTATCATCTCAATTTATATCAAAACACATCACTACACACATCTCAGACTGATATTAATACAAGAACATATAAATTAAGAATCATAAAAAGGGATGAATCCGAAAAAGGAATGAATTAATTACTCAGTTCTCTCCTTACAGACACATATATGGGCCTAACACGCATGTTCTCCTACTCACTCCATGACATTTCACAGCAGCTCACGTCGTAAAAAGAACCCACCTGACGTCCCATCAAATGGGAAATAATTTAATTCTTCAAAGAAAACCACTTGATCGACCTATCCCATGGGAAACTACCCCTATTTAATAAACGGGGTTATTATTAATCTGATGATCGTAAACACCTGCGTAAACACCTATTTATAGATTCTATGTACTCCACGTGCCAAAACTGAAACATTCAATGTAAATACAGTCATGACCAACAGTGCAAGAATTAAAGATATACATGACAACCTTTAACAAGGGTCCAATCAGCACGGATAGAAATCCTCCGCGTTAAACCAGCATTTCATTTCTTTTGACTGATTCGTATTTTGTTTTTCACCATGTTTAACCATGTTTTCTTCTGACTGATTGGTGTTTTGTTTTTCACCATCCGATATTTTCCAATCTTTATCTTCGGCAAAGGTACCAATTCTTTAAAAACTGAAGCAATATTCAAACACGGTTTGATTTCTTTAAGCGCTTTTTTAATGATTTGCCATCACATCTGAGGACTCGATTTTGTTAGTACCGACAAAACATTCCAATATTTAACAAAACGACGAGGGAGTCGCTGTTTCTTTTTTTTTTTTTTTATACTAAGATTGTGTCTTGGGAAGACATCGAGCAAGATCGTTTGAACTTGTCTTCGGTGACATACTTGTTGCTGGAGAAACTAATACTAAAGTTAATTGTATCACACATATCATTTTTATACTGGAATTCGTCTCCAATTACTGGCACGTCGAATGAACATCATGATGGATATCACTGGACGATAAGGTGTCTTCATCGAATTAAATCGTTACAGTTCTTGTATGAGTATATCTGCTTAACTTTGGAATACTCCTGTTCTCTCTTGTTTTCACTGCTGCAGTAGCGGCTAAAGAAGAATAAGACGTCGTCCATGCCACCGAAAAAAATTCCTTTAGAAATGGGTTTCCATTTCTTATCTTCAAATTTGGAAACACGGATGTTAAATCAGGGTTGGTATGAATCATGTTCAACGACGATGTATATGTGGATGGAGAAGGATATTGTTTTAAGGGGTAAATTCGTGTCCATGCAGCAGTACCTCATCCTCTTTAACAGGATATGTCTCTTTCTCTAGATTTTTCTTCTTGTGACTTTTTTTTCTTATGGCGTGAACTTGCAGTGACAATACCACTCTTCTTCTTTGTACGTCTTGTGGGGGACAATTTGATTTTCAATACCTTTCGTTGACAGCGACAGTAAGTACTGATTAAGAATAATGGGTGAAATAAAATTTAAATACGTAAATAAAAGAAAGCACAGGATAAATGTCCGGTTTAACTAATATCATTTTTGCCTCAAGTTTGTGGTCCTGAAGCGAGTATTAGCTGTTCAAGTTAGGGCCGCTGTTTACATGTTCGTTTACTGGACCTTTCTTATGAAACCCCAAGACTGATATTTTTTGTCACGGCAACGGCAACACAAAAACATGGTTACCGTAACATGCAGTCTAAACTGAAAATGAATGGCGCCAGATATCATAAAAAATGGGCTGTATCGATGTGACTGTTGGATGTTTTATGACTGAAAAATGTTAGAGGAGAGGGATTTTATTAAACTTAGATACATGTTGCACCGGACCGTCGTTAAGGGACGAACCATGGCAGGTCGAGGATACTACAACATTCGCCCTTTGTGGACTTTACGACTATTCGCGATAGTTACTGTAGACATGTAGACTAGTTAAAGCGAGTGTTATGCATAAATAATTTATCAATTTATTTTGTGTCTATACTCTTGTTTTAACTAATAATCCACATGGATTTAGCCGATTTGTAACAAAAATTTTACATGCAGACCCAGGTAAGTAGTAAAATAAAATGTACGTCAAATGAAATAGATATGTGCGTTTTTCATACAATTTTCTGTAATTATGTCATGTAATATATAGATTGCTAATTTTATTCTTAGATTACGCTTTTTGCCACTTATATTAGTAATAAATTAAGCTTATACCTCCCTTGGGGGCTGGAACGCATGTCTGAACCGACAACAAAGCAGTTACTATTTAATACAATTTCCCTTTGATCGGGTACCCGGGTAACCGATAGTTAGGATTGACGGGTACCCGGTAGAAATTTCATAAAAATTATGGCATCTCTAAATTTGTCATTAATGTCTTATTTCATTCTCGCACTGGTTCTATGTGAACTTCTTTTCTTTGGTCAATTACACAGATCTGTGGCACAGTCAGTCACTTCTAGTATGAAAGCACCGAAGTCCAAAGCATTCTAGTCTTTAAGATCATTCCATTCGTGAATCTGTTGGTGTACAGCACAAGGTGCACACACTTCTTGGTACGCATGAACAGTCGATAAAGCGCAACGAATCTTTTCTTCACACAGAGGTAGAGAAGTGTCAATCAGAAATTGCACCACTTTTAACAGAATGAGTGTTTCGCGCACAAGCACAGTTTGAGTTGTCATGATGAAGTTTTTGCATATACTGTTCATAAATAGTCCACAACTAATATACTGGTAAACGAACTCCGACAAACGTAGTCAAATTCAATGGAAACAATTCTTATCAAAGATTTTTGTAATCCTCTAAGTTCTGAACACTCTCGTTGACTTCTTTCCACGGAATTTGTTGCATCACCAAAGACAAAGATCGTAGCACGGTAAACTTTTATATCCAGGTCAAGAAGCAGAAGCAGAGTGTTCTTCGTTTAATCAACTAGTCTTTTGGATGAAATATTTTCAGTTTTGCCACAGGCTATTCGGTAATAAATCGTCAAACAAATGATCCGTGACTTACTCACACAAGGACCATAACAGCTAACTTGAAGAGGATTTTGAGGCATGCGCAAAAGTCAGACGTTTATCATCAGGCTGAAAAGTCATTTTTTTTTTTACTTTTTTCATTTTTGACTGAGTAGAGGTAAGATTATACGTTGCTATTTCACAAGCCTTTGAAAACTTATATTTGAAATCAGAAACATAGTTAAGAAGATACATCTCTGAATCTCTACGAAATAGGAGCATATGGATTAGCTGTATTTATTCCGTTGCTTATTTTTCAACCTGTAGAAATCAGAGATAAAGTGCCCTATTTTCTTACAATATCTGCACATAGGAAGAGATAAGGATTTCTTATCAATCTTATCAGAAGTTTGATTGCTAGATTGAGATTTGGAAGTACTCGTATCAGACTGAGATGGGTTTTTTAACCAAACAATACAGCTGAGAGGAAATTTATCGACAAATGAAGTTTTGTGACTCAGTGAATAATCGTCAACTGTACGAGCAGCACCTTCCAAAGATTTTTTTCGTTTGCTCATCAAGATAGGTCTTGACATCACTATGGATACAAGTCTTGAATTCTTCCATTTATATGAGATGTATAATACTATCACAATCTTTATCAACCTTTTTGGGTGAACACCGCCTATCAAACAGTTTTTTCCCTAAAACAAATTCGACTTGGGTTTGACCAGTTTCTGTTCTATAAATCATAAACCTCTATTGATATGCCTCAGGTGCCAACACATAGCCCTTTAAGATACATTCCTTAACTATATTAGAATTAGCACTTTTTTGTACCGACAGTGAAGTGTAGACTTCACGAGCTTTGCCAATACGCACGCTCTATAATAATAATGTCGATTGCTCTCTTAGCCAAAGCAATTTTTCTGCAAGTTTCTCAAAGTGAGCACAATATTGATCTACTTGTTTTTCTTTAAAAGATGGTAATGACCTAATCATTTTGATAACAACGAAACCTGGGCTTATGTTTAAGGATCTAGAGAGGTTTCTGCTTGCCATTTATAATTCTTTAATTTAAAATTGCATTTCCCTTTCTTCTTTCTGCATTTGCATTTTCACTTGCAGTTCTCTTTTTTCTTTCTATATTTGCATTATTATGTGCATTTCTTCTCTCGTTCTGCATTTGCCTAAATTCCACCTCTCAATCTCACTTCTTTCTAATTATGGATATCCATCATTTTTTCAAATACTGTTCTTTTAACTCTATTTTCATCTGGCTTCTTTAATTGCAATTCTATTAATTTCACTTCCGAGCCAGATAGAGACTTACCCAAAGCACTTTTATAACAAGATTCCTTACTGGATCAAAACATTTCTTGTTTCTTGTTTTACTAAAGATGTTTTTACGCCAGAAATAGCCTAATGTCTGGCAATCTCAATCCATTCGTCCCTTTGTCAAGGACCTTAACCCTACCTGGGTATGATTTGAAAGAAAGTTCTTAACTTTAGATGACAGTGTGAATGATTGTTGGTTGCACTAAAGATGTCTCAATATGTGAAATTACCAGGGAATAAGAAAATTCCGAAACAAAGTGAATTTAAATTTTAAAAATAATTGTAATGTCTCTGAAATATGTTTTCAGCAATTCGTATCTAGGACGAGGCCCGTATTTCCTGCTACGACTCTATAGTGTAAAGCTAAGTAAGGAAAACGAACACGTTTTTTAAAAACTTAAATAAATTTAACTATCCAAGTTATAAAATGAAAACGTAAGAGGAACTTGCAATATTGTGAACTAAGTCCAAAATAATCCTAAATGTTCTATTACAAGTCAAAATAATAAAGTATTCTGAATGAATTCCAGGTCCTGAATATGCTGATGGACTAATATCCTTGAAGTGTCTACAGTCCTGAATTTGCT
>JAECUM010070403.1:0-16941 GCA_016617855.1 Megalonaias nervosa | reverse complement strand
TTTTATGTAATTTTTTGTACACGAAAAAATAATTATTAATTTCAGTGTACGAAAAATTATATGTAAAATAAATAATTATCATTTGGTGGTGCTGACCGTGTATGAAAAATAAAGGGATCATACCAAAACAAGTTCTACAGTACACACGCTACTCGACAACCTAACGGTACAAACGTACAAAGTAAACGTATATTTTCTGTCTCATAAATCAAAAGTACTTTTGTTATTAGTGAATGAGAGAGAGAGAGAGAGAGAGATAGAGAGAGAGAATTATGTTCAGTGTGCAAGCTCATCTGCATTTAGAACATATGTACCTGTTATGTTGTGCAAAATGATCAAGACGGTTTGAACAGGTATAAGTTATGGGTATTATTTATTGGTAAATTGTACACAACGATACGACCCCACATTGTCAGGAAACTAAGTGCAAGTTGTATTTTTACCGCAACAATAATCTCATTATCAAATTGCAATAAAAAATAAAGAACTTGAAATCAACGCTTAAGTTAATGCGTGTGTGTGTGTGTGTGTGCACGCGTGCCAGAGATATCAATCAAATAAAAAATTTTCAATGTACAAGACTGTATTTATTCAGTGTCGTTTTTATTTGTAGCTTTTGCAAAGAGAAAAAAAGACTATTTTCAGTTACCTGACGAGTGGGATAATCCTCATGTATTACGACCCTACTATATTCCACTGGGAATAAACACTGCTAAATCAACAGTTCATTCCTGTTTTAATTACGATGTACATTGTCACAACAACCACATGGCTATAGTGTTATTTACACGGTAATTAAACATGCTTAGCACTTTGTTTAGTCTAGTTGAAACCAGACTGAGGGCAAGAATCGACTGAGATGTAATTTTTGTTGGATAAGACAACATCAAAGGGCTTCCGAACTCGTTTTAAAATGCATGTGGTGTTTTGTTACGGTGACGGACTTAATAAGGAGAACTAATTAACAATAATATTTAAAGGTATAGTCTGTAAAGTCCTTTGTTCATTTGTTAATAAACACCAGTAGATATTGTAATGACAATAAGAGTTTTTGCACATGGGCGCCCGCAGGATCTTTTGCAAAAAGGGGGTGGGGGTCAGTCAGTCACGGCCGGGAGAGTTAGTATAATAAGCAGTCTGAAACTAAAGCTAATATTTACTAAGCATTTTGAACAGAATCTTGTGACATATTTTCAGCTTCATTTGCATGATTAAACTTGTCGGAATATATATTGCAGTATGATTTCGGGGGAGGGAGGTGTCATGTGACCCCCCCCTTGACCTATGCTGTGGGCGCCCATGCTTATGCATCAATCATTATATTTTCTCACCAACAATTAATCATTAATTTTTGTAAAAACAAAGTGGGAATACGGTATTTTTGATCTTTTTTGCAAACGTAAATCTTCTTAGTAGAAATGTTATGTCCGATAATTTAATGAATTTTTCAAATAATACAAAGTGATATGTACGAAAAATTATGATACATTTAAATAATTATTATTTTGATAACTGGATTGTGTACGAAAAATTAAAGGGTATGAAAAAATACATAAAATACGGTATATATATCTATATAACCATTTCTTTACTTCCCTCAATCATTAAATTATAATGAAGAAAAGAGAATGATCACATACCTTGGAAATAAGAAATCTCGAAGGTCGCAGGACAAGCTTTTTAGGGTTTGGACTAACATTTAGAGACGAAAAATGAAGAAACTTTTCCACACCACTTTCTTTAGCAATTCTTGCTATTCTTCTTGCTCCATCTACATGCACTTTTTTGAAATCAAAATTTCTGCAATGTTTAAAAGAAAGAATGATAAAAAAGACATTAAATCTGGCGTTATGATTAAAGAACACTAGAAACCTGTGGAAAAATTTATATATAAAAATTGTTTTGCCAGCTTCAACAAAGATAAATTATGAAGACAATGAAATGTCAAAAGTTTAAGTACAGTAACAAGAATGAGACACTGGATGAATACAGACCTGCCAGTCCTAAAAGACCACATTAAATCCGTAGACATTTTCCCATAAGTTAGGCCATATGTACTGCTACTGTCAACTTGGAAAATATCAATTTCAAAAGTTCAGAAGTTTTGCTTTATGCAACATAGGTAGTTCACAAAATACACTTTGACCACAATGATCTCCAGTCCAGTTTCATAAACTGCAGTTCCAAAACTCCATAGGTATAAATGACTTCATGCTAGATCTAAACTCAATATTTCTTATTTTAAAATTCACTTGGTGACAGCAATCATTTCACCCTCCATGGGGAATACTAATGTCAGGAAACTGTCACCCTTCCTGCTTTATTCTAAGCAATGAAAAGAATTTGCACAATCTTTTTTCTACTTCTGTAACCACAGTTAGGACTTTTTTGAAAGGCTTAATATTCCCTTCACCTGCAATGTGTTTTCATTTGTTGGATGACATTTCCATTTGGACGACAATGCTACAGCATGAAAGTAAGAACCTGACTACCTTGGTGATTTGCATGAACAAAATAGGTACATTAGAGCATCTGAGATACCCTTTATAAAGTTAGTCTCATTCCCTGACAAACTCTACCACATCTAATACTGTGGAATTACTCATTTTCATGGATTTCACTGCTGCCCTAAACAACAGTCACACTGAAAAATTAGCCACATGTAATACAGAAGATACCCACCTATTTCCTTACAAAAACATTCCTAGCAATAACAAAGCTATCTGATAAATCAATTTCATTACTGTAATCTGGTAATCAAATATTAGCTTTTACATATTTGTTTTATTTTAATAATTTAAAAAGACAAGAATTATAAAGCATTTTATATTTCAATGCATATGTATTCAGTATCCAATTGGTGTAATTTCCATTCACTGCCTTAAACTGCCATATGAGCAAGGATAGAAAGCACTAAAAAAGCATATGATATTCAAACACTAGCATTAATAAAAATGAAAGCAAGAATAAATGATGCATATGACAATTAGATTTAATATTTATTCAAATCTATCCTTCTATTGTTGAAAATTTTAAAGCCACCTGAAAGTATGTTACATTATATGCAAGCATGTTTAATCCAAATGACCAACAAGACTGGAAAATACTACAACTACTACATGAAGCACAACTATTAATAAAACACTGGGCAGAGTACTCAAGCTCACACCTCACTGATTTTCATCAGAAGAAAAACAAACAATGAATCAACATTGTTTCAACCTAGTCTCCTGGTACACACAAAATGTCTGTCAGGTAAATAATCCTGAAATTGTTGAATTACTAATTATGATGTGAGCTGCATTGGCTCCCTTTCATGTTGAACACCTGGATGAAAACATGGTGTAATTGATCTTCACAGGCATTTGATTTGTGCTCATACAGGTGGTAATATTGTTTTAACCATTCAAACAACTGCTATTTGTTGTCTTCATAGTTTGGTTCTTTTATATTCTTTATTTAAGGTATTTAATAGACAAAATTAAAACATAGAAATATGCAAACTTTGACAGGTAAATCCACAAATTTAAGTACCTGCTAAAATGTCACCACTAAATTTTAGACTCATGAAAATAAATGAAACCACAATGTAAAACCTTGCATCAAAAATCTTCTCACAAATCTTAACATTCTTGATACCAACAAAATGCCCTGACTGTTAAAAAGCGATACATATCTTACTATATTTCAATGTAGGTAAAAGTAAAAACTACAAAAAATTATGGGAAATTATCATTAGTAAGCTGCATGTACTTAGTCTCCCAGTCCCGACCAACAAGATTGATGACAACATTTGAGTACTGCATGACCCTTCTGATGGACTCTTCATCCTCCAAGTGATAGGGCTGAAACAGAATGCAGAAATTTTAACTCAGTACTAGCATCAAAAGCTCAATAACTTAGATTTGCATAGAACTAGAAGTACAGTAAACTTTCAAAACAAAGATCCAAATGATTTTGTGTTCACTGAATTAGAGAGTATTAGCAAATTTTCCAATACTGTAACACTGATGCCAGGGGTTAACATGAAAAAGTGAGAAAGATTAGAAGGAACATCCTTTTGCAAGTTAGCTGTGATGTACAACATGAAAGATGATAACTGGTGAAATTCTGGAAGATTTAACCTTTCACAAATTGTATGTTTTTATATAGGTAATGGTCCAACCAGTCCAATAATGCAGAATAATTTATAGGCTGGTGTGCATTTTTCTATGCTCATTGTTCAATATTTATCCCCAAGTAAGAATCCAGACCAAGGGGAAAAGTTTTCTGTTACAAACTGCCCATAAAATAATATCTGAAAGTGTATTTATAAATTTATAAAAATTTGCACATGTTAAAGACCACAGATGTCTCTCATAGTTATGACTCAATGGTCTCAAAGTAAAAGAAAAAAGTGAAAACCAATAAGTTTTTTAAAATTCAACAAACAATAACCCTAAAATACAAAGTGAAAATGTATTTAAAAAAATGACTTACAATATTGTGAATTAAATCCCAAATAATCCTAGAATTACTAACACAAATCCTAAAGAATAAAGTTCTAAATAAACTTCAGTAGTTTTCCAAAATAAATCCAATGCTTTAAGTACTGATGTGCCTTTGATGGCCTGTGTCATAGTGACGTGCCCAGTCTTTTGTTGAATCACAATAATACAATCCAAAAATATACCCTTATTTTAATTTCACTATAAATCCAAGTCTCTATTTCCAAGAATATAACTTTTTGAGTAAATTCCAGCCCAAATAAAATACTGGACACAACAAAAACACAACTGATTATGCTAAGATCTTATAGCACAAATGAACAATTTCTAGATAAACAAGATTTTATGGTCCTCTACTTGACTTTAGGTCACAATTCGCATCATTTTCTAACAAAACAAAGTCTACCTTAAAGAGATAAGACTGAGATAATGTCATGACCTGAAATCAAGACTACCCTAAAAAAAAAAAAAGACTGAGATAATATGAACTGAAATCAACACAACCCTAACGAAGACGTGACTAAAATAATATGAACTAAAATCAAGGCAACACTAAAGAAGACAAGACTTGAGATAATATAATGAACTGAAACCAAGACAACCATAAAGACAAGACTAAGATAATATCATGAAATGAAATCAAAACTATGCTACACTGCTAGGATAATATCATTAACTGAAATCAAGACTACCCTGAAGAATACAAGACTAAGATAATATCATGAACTAAAATCAAGACAACCGTAAAGAAGACAAGACTGAGATAATATCATGAACTGAAATCAAGACTACCCTAAGGAAGACAACTAAAATAATATCATGAGCTGAAATCTTATCAGTATGAGAGAACCTGCTGTTCTTAGGATGTAAGTATGGGCATATGATTATCTAAATTCTAGAAATGAAGACTGAAGAAAGGTGATTTTTTAAACATAGAAGGGATTTAGTGAAGAAATAGAGACAAGGCTTGAAGAAGATAATGTGTTACTTTCATATGCTAGTTTCATTTTTCAGCATGATTTTTAAGAAATCTGAATGACTTTCACAATCATGCAGTCTAAAAGAGACCCTGCAAATCGAATTCTAAGTATCAACAAAAAACCTGGAAACATTATGTTCCAATTGTTCATTAATATAAAATATTTTTTCATATTTTCTTTTCAGTTTTCTATGAAACTATTTTAATTCATTATTACCAAAATTCTTTACTTGTGGGTGTAGCTGGATTGAATTTGCATGACATTGTCATACTGAGTGCAATATATACAACTGTAGAGATCATTTTAATATTTACTAAAAACATAATGCTGTAATACAGTACTCTTAAGTGATTTTTCGTTATTCTTCTAATATTGAGGATAAAGTTCAATCTATATATGCATGAAATACACTCACAAAGAAAAGAATTTGCCCCAAATCTCCACACAACTTGAGCTTTTAATTTCATATTCTGCTCCCCGATATGGTATGATTACTTGAGATCCGGTTTTTCCTGCACAAAAAAATTAACAATAATAAATATGTTAATTATCCACTGAAACTATTATGTGCATACTTTGTACTTACAATATCTGAATAATCAATGGTTAATCACCATTCAATGATTCTCATATCAAATTACAATAAAACCTAGTCTGAGCAACCTCTGCTATGAGTGAACACCTGTCATTTGTGACAACTCTAATGTATGGACCAGTTTTACTATGCAATGCACTAATGCAAGTGAATGCTTGCTATGCTACCAATAACAGTGATTGTTTTGGCACAAATATGTTTCAACACTGTTAGATGTATCATAATGTGAAACCAGATATTAACACTACAAACCTTTATATAATCCATTGTAACCATGGCTGCTGAGTAGAGTCTGCAGGCAAAGTGCAGATTGTTCGAAACTGATGCATACAAAAGTGGGAATCTTATTCTGGTTGATGGTTTGTTAGATTTATAAAGTAAAATTGTATGTGCAAGACCACAAATCAGACTTATGTACAAATCACAACCTGCCATTGTGGTGCTATTATGATTAACCACTGTGTCTTTAAAGGACTAGCAGTCATTAACACACATAGTTCAAAGGTTTGTTTTGCTTGTTTTTCTGTCATGAAAACCAACACAGTGCAAACATGGTCATAATTAGAGATCTTCTCAATCTGCTTTCACTTAAGTGAGAAGGGTACTGCCTTAAATCATGTATCTGGATGTTACAATACATAACGACCAGAGTGAATGACATCTTTGTCATTTTCTCTTAATATGTTGCGCTGTTTCTGGTAGAGTTAATTCTATAGCTATTGCAAAGATTTGTATTCTTTGCTGTTTTATTGGCATTACAGTTAATAAAACTAATACACAAGGCTGAATGTGCCACAGTCAGAAGATATTGTCATCTGTTCACGTATGCACCTCTGTTACAAATACTTTTGTTTACCAACTTGATCTGTTTATTATTATGTTGTGCAGGGCATGAGGTGGCAGAGTTGTCTAAGGCACTCACCTTTACAGATCACTGATATCTCATCTCTGTTGGAGTGGGTTTGAGTCTATGGCTCAACCAAATTGGATATGTGAGGAAATTTGTCAGTAAATTCATATGGGTCAGTGGTTCTTCCCAAAGGTTTTCTGGGTTCTTCCACCACCAAACATACAGGCCAACATGTGCTAAAAAAATGGCACAAAACCCATCTCAACATTTATGCTATGGGTGATTTGGGTTTGGCTTCTAACATTACAACCTATGGACAGGATAAATGTCACCTTCTAGCAAACAGTACAATCATTATGACACAAATTCAATCTACATGACTGTGAACTTCAAATTACAAGAATCCCTTGAAGGAATTTCCACTCTACTTGCAAAAAATAATTTCCAGGAATCCTTGATATGAGCATTTCTTCTTCTTTTCAACTTCTGAGTATCGAAACCATCTCTAATATTCTTGAATTTGATTTTCAAGAAAATTGCCATGATGACCATATTGTATGTAAGAGTAACAGGAATTTCAAGATGGTCACCATGGTGACCACATTTGCAGTCCAATCAGTGCCATTTGCATGTAGGACCAACTGATGTTATTCATCCTTCAAGTTCAAAGATGACCATTACATCACTTACTGGTTGGTTTCTGTAAGTAGGTAAGCAGCTGAGCAGCCCAATTTGTGTTCTGAACTGTCTTGCACAATGGACAGTAGATGCCACTTGTGGTTGATTGATCAATAGAGGATGTGCCGCAGTTCTGAGACTTACACTGCCTGTGCATGTGCACTGCTTCTGCAGTTCTCATCAGTTCCAAGTCTGTAACTCCAGTGTGGATGAGATGGTAGCAGGTGGAGCAATCTGTGCAGGCCAATTTATGCACTTAATTGTCTGTGGCACAATGGACAGGAGATTTCTCACCCATGCGACAGAGGAATCTAGCTGTTTTGCTAACCTTACTTTTCTTGTCTCAGTCCAGTCATCTCATACCAGTCGTCTCAGTCAAGGTGTCCACACACTAGGGACTACTTTTAAAAAAATAAACCTTTGTTGTCTTCTGCTATGCCTGACATAGTTGTTCTAAAATCAAACAACAACAACAACAAACAAATATATAACAAAACAACATAGTAACTTAAGGACTCTCCATTTTTGAGAAAACACCATACAAAACATTTCGAGAGAGACAGACATATACACGCACACAATGTTGAGCTTTTTGGTATTATGATAGTTCATTCCACACAGCATAGTCAGTTTTATCCTATCTGCAGGCCTAACTCAGTAAATTTTCAGGTCAGCATCATTAAATGTAGCTAAAGCTACCTAACTAGTTTTAAATACTTCATGTGAAACAAATTATATACTGTTAGCTACATTTAATGACGCTGACCTGAAAATTGACTGTGCTATAGATAGGATAAAATTCTCAATGCTGTGTGAAATGAACTATGACAGAAATTACTGATCTATGCACACAGACTATAGACCTATACACTTCATAGCCTCCCAACTCTCTTAATAACTACAGAAAACTTAGTAACAGCCAGAAATGTGTTACGTCAAACATGCTTTATTCTATTTTTGTTAAGCATCTCCATTGCGCCCCAGTTGAATCAAAAATATATCTACAATATTTAATGACAAATAATGCACTTACCAGCCAGAAAGAATCATTTATCCGTCAACACATTAATCCATAAGCAAATTTCACTGTGACACTTGCCATATTTCCAAGACAGAAAAATAAATTTTCAAAGAATCAGTAAACTTGAAAGTTTAGCACATGGTTATCAGCCTGGGTCTGTATTTGGAGGGTCTTTTATACACGGAGGTACTTTTACAATCAATATTAATTACAACACAAGTATGTCACAAACAGTTTCACCTCCTCTAAAGAAAAGGAGAGTTATATATGATAGTGACACGGATCTCTAATTACCCGTGAATAACCCAAGCACGGATACTCATGCTACATGTATTTACACTACAACAGAGCTGTGGGCTGAGTACAGTTTCATTATGTACAATATAATTTTCTAAATTGGAACTAATGAAAATGAAACATTTTCTTGTAATAAATATTAACTATTTAATTTAAATTTCATATAACATCCATATATTAAATGTGATAGTACCTAAAAACTACGCAACGTTTAATGTTGTTATTTTGTTTTGACTCACGCATAAAAACTGTGTACTTTGGTTGACACATCACGCCACAGTCCTCATTGACATATTTGTATTAATGCACCGCATGTAAACATTGGCGCGTGAACTATATTGCACAAGGGAGGAGTTCTTTCTTACTTTCAAGGATAATATTGGGTGAGAAAAATAATCTATGTTGGGTTTTTGGACCGAGACAAGGAAATCCCAGTCGCAGGGTACATTATATGTCTCCCCACTTGGCAAGCCTCGTGGGGAGACAAATAATGCAACCCCTTGACTGGGATTTCCTTGTCTCGGTCCAAACCCCAACATAGATTCTATATGTCACTTGCAATTGCCTAATTAACAGAGGATGTGCTGCAGTTCTGAGACCTATGTAGTTTGTGCTTCTGCAATGCCTTTGCAATTCTCCTCAATTCAAAATCTGTATCTCTAGTATGGATGAGACTGTGGCAGGTGGACTTGTCCTGTACATGATGAAAGATCCTCCCAGGACTCAGGGTCAGTGTCAAAGTCTTTCAAGAACAACTTGAGGGAATCTTTGAAGTGTTCTTCTGACCACCCTGACAATACTTCCCTCCTTCAGTTTGCCACATAATATCTTTGTCGGTAGTCACACTTCCAACATCCTGATGACATGGCCTGCCCATCTCATTTATGATTTCATAAACAGAGGGTGGATGCTTGAAATGCCTGCCCAAGTAAGAACCTCTCATTTCTGGGACCCTATCCTGCCATCTCATCCTCATCTGTTTCCTCAGACAATGTGAAAGTGGTTCAGCTTCTTGGCATGGCATCTGTACACATTCCAGGTTTGATATGTATAAAGCTGGACTGAGAACACAATGACTTTGTAGATCTTAAGTCTTGTTTTCAGACTGATGCTTCTGCAAATATGTGCATAGTCTGCTAAAGGTCACACCTGCTTTAGCAATTATGTGTTCCTCTCATCATCAGTGTGTTCTGCATATGAAAAAAAATACTGCCAAGATAGGTAAACTTGCCCGCTGCCAGGAGTCTTCTATGATGGTAGGCTCAAATAAGGCTTTCTTAGTGCAGGTTGGTGCATCACAACTATCTTCTTGATACTGATTTTGTGAACAATACTGACAAGCTGAAAAGAAATGGTCCATACTCTGTTGCAGTCCTCAGTGTATAGAAGATCATGAACAGTCACTTCCTGCAACTTCATCATTGCCTGTAATCTCTACAAACTGATGAGCTTGACATCAGTCCAGTATCTGATGTCAATCCCAGTGTCATTGTCAAGGCATTTGTAAGCATGGCAGAGAACATCATACTTAAGAGGGATGGAACCAACTCACAGCCTTGCTTACTTGACTACACTGGTAATGTCAAAATTGTTCTGATGACTCACCATCATCCATGACATGAGCAAGCATGTCATCATGGAATTACCAAACCATAACAATGAACTTCTCTGAGCATCCAGATTTTGCCATGATTTTCTAGAGATCCACACAACTGTATCAAGGCTTTTGTCAGCTCAATACAAGTCGTGTTCAGGTTGGAGTTCTGTTCCTGCCATTTTTCATGGAGTGGATGAGCTGCAAACACCATGTCTGTGGCATTTCATCCTTTCCTGAAGCCACACTGACTCTCAGGGAGGAGTCCTTTATCACTGTGATGTACAAGGCAATTCACCTGAATTTAGGTGAGGATTCTGCAAGCTACTGGAGATGCCCTGATGGTTATCACAGGATTGTCTGTTACCTTTCTGCTTGTACAAGTGGACAATAGATGTACTCTTGGGCTAAACCACACTGACTAGAAGAGTTGGCCAGTTTCTGCTCCATGTGTAAACCCCTGACTTTGTAGACTTCTGCTGGTAAAGCATCTGCTCCAAATGCTTTGCCAATGACATCAGGTCAACTGCTTTCTTAGTTTTAGTCAACACTGGAGGATCAGCATGAGATATGCTGATTTCCACTTTCAGCAGTTATCAATTTCCTCCTCACAAATGGATAAATGTCGATTGAGGATGTTGTTAAAGTGTTCTACACATCTTCTTATTTAATATCTTTTCTTTGTCAGTGAGCAGTGTGGTGCTGTCAGAACTCAGTACTGGAGATTTTTCTGATGAGGATGAGTGTGACCTGTAGATTGTCTTCAAATTATCACAGAAGTTAAGTTCTTCATGACATTTCTGTCTGTGTAGGACTGAATCCCATCTGCCTTGTTGCTCAGCCATGAGTGTTGCAACTCTGAGTTTGCACTGGACAGTCCTCTTGATGCTAGTGATGGCTGCCACTTTTAAGGATGAAGTGATATCTTGTAAACTTCTAAACAAGCCTTTTATAGCTGGTGTTTTTCCTTCAGTAGTCTGTGGCATTCTCATTCTCATTAACCAGTACTGATGTTTACATGTTGCTGGACCGAGGGTTTTGGATGCAGCTTAGTCTCTGAAAGATGCACAACTTTTCTTCATTCTCAGGGTTTGCATCAACTGTTCCTAGTTGACTGCAAAGTTCTTCAACAAATTCCTGTTTCACATTCTCCTCCTCCAATTTGGGGCTGTTCTCTTTGGGCACTTTTTTCCCTTGTGATCATCTGCTAGGCTGCATCTGGAAACTGAGCTTGGAGACAATGAACCTGTAGTCGGTCCTGCATTCTGTACTTCTCATGATCTTCATCACTTGGTCATCCTGCTTATCTCACCCCCTCGATGACGTAGTCAATGAGATGCCAGTGCTTGGAGCATGGGTGCATCCAAAACACCATGTTGCTGTTTGGCAGGCAAAGACTGTGTTGGTGATAAGAAGGTTGTCCTCAGTACATTTCCTCAGCAGGAAGAGTCAACTGTTGTTGGATTTGTCAAAGCCGTTTTTTGCCAGTGACACCTGGTCACATCTGGTGATTTGTGCCAACTCTAGCAATGATGTCAACATGAATGATGAGCTCCTCAGCTTTCAGTACTTATACAATAAGAGACTCCAGGTCTTCATACAGTTTGTCTTTGATCTCATCTGGGTTGGTCATGGTGGGTGCAAAGGTGTTTATGGGAGACATTTGGATTAGTCTCTCATTCATGCCCTTTGGGAGATTTGTACGCTTACTGACCAGCTATGATTTGATGGCAAACCCAACACCAGCTTCTCGTCACTCTTCCTTATTTTGGACACTCCAGAATGTATATCTGGCTAATACTTCAGTGATTTGTCCTTCCTCAGCTAGGCGAGTTTCATTTAGGACTGCTATCTGGATGTTGAATCTGGCCAAATCCCTACCAACTAGAGCTGTTCTTCTCTCTGGGCTATCTGCTGATGAACCTTTCATTAGTGTGCGTCCATGAAAGTATGCACATTCCAGACACCAATGTTGAGTTGTATCACATTTGTCTTCTAGATAGATTTTAGACTGTTGCAGTGGAATACCTGTTGGCCATGGTATGCTGACCAGCATTAAGGTGAAGCAGACAATGTTTAGGGCACCTTTTCTGGCCATTTCTACATTCTATGCAGGTAAGAAGTGTGATCCTAAAAAAGGCTGCTCAGTCACCCTGGGGTGTGTCAAGTTTCATGAAGCTCCTGGCTAGTGAAAAGTGACCCTATGCCCTGAGATCCTATTGTGCAGGTCTGCAGTTATAACTCCCAGTGTTTCCACACCTGATGCTTTGCCACTCGCATATCACCACAAGACCTGAAGGTATCTGGTGGTGGGGAGAGGGGAATAATGTCATGACTTGTGTGCAAGTTGGATTTAAGTGAGGGAAATTTGCAGAGTCATCCTCACTCTCTCATTGAGACCTGTCTGAATCCAGTGGCATGATAATATTGAGACATCTGGAGACAAGTGGCTGAATATCAAGTCCTACTGCACTTGACCTGATGCCCTGTGCTGTCTACACAGTTCTTGCCATCTGCCTACACAGTCGCAGTGATGAGTACATTTGTTTGGCTGACTAATCAACCTGGGAGGACTTTCCTGAGGGAGCCAGTTGTAGCTGTCCACTCTGAGTCAACAGTCACAGGAGTATGTAAATTGTGGTAGCAGGTGACTCATTATGAGCAGTAGGACCAACTAAATATCAAATAAAATATGCTGGTCAAAACCCCACACCGATGACTGTCCATTCAGGAAGTGACCTGCTGTACAAACAGATGGCCAACAGACGTAAAACAGGCCATCCCATTCAGTTTCCTGTTCTCTGACAAGGAAAGCTCAGAGTACAAAATATCTCCCAATGAACAAAATCAATGACTGATCAGTTATGATGAACCAATCAAAGATTTTTAAATCTGAACTAACTTATAATATTAGAAGCTGTTATATCAAATTGTGCTTGACTGGAAAATCAAATGAAATGGTTCACATTTTAAAGGAAGCAATAATGCATGACCACAAAATTCAACAAAAGTGGAATTTTTCAATGCAAAATTCTTTTCATTGTTATATTCTTCATTAAAATGGGATGTTTAGAAACAACTGAGTAACCAGTATCAAACTGCATAAAAAATTATGTCTTCTACTTAAATTGTTTAGATATAAATCCAACATGGCCTTCTCACTGGATGAATGTCATTCATGATACTGAAATAATTTTATCAACTTTTAAAGCAAATTTACATTCCAAAATAAACAGAATAAAAGTTAGGCAACTAACTGGCTGATTTAAGACTGGTCTGAACTGTACCATCTGTCAAAGAACTCATTATCTTGGCACAAGGTACCATTCCTAACAGATGAAAATCCCAGAAGCAATGTGGCCAACACTTCTTACAGTTCAAGTATAGACATTAATTAATTTTGCAAAATTAAGTAAAACTTACATTTCAGAATTAAATTTCTCAATTCTAGACTAAAAATAAAAGTCATGACTCAAGTTCCTGTTGGTGAAATCAACACATCCAAACATATTTTTAAAGTCCTTTCAGATACTGTGATAATAAGAGTAACATAAGTTATTGAGTTACAGCTGAAAATGGATTATAATGACAGCTGAATGTTCAGCTCCTCGCAGATTTTCATGTTCAAGTTACACTGCTGGCTTAGTATTTAACCTCATTCCACTTACCAAGCTTGTTGACAATATATCTTCCAACAAAACCACCTGCTCCAAACACAGTGGCCACTGTACCACTGAAGGAAGACCGCCCACCCCTCCCTCTCTGGTAGTTTGCCTGGGTGATCTCACTGCTGTCCCTTTTGCTGATATACACACTGCTAGTCACCCTGGGTATCCCATGTCCTAAAATAGAAAAAAAAAATTCAAGAATAAAGAAAATGCAATGTTTATTCCATTATCTGTTGATATATTATGGATTTTATAAAGGATGTTCTTAACTGACAGTAAAACTGTATTTTAATGCTGACTGCTGTGTAGTGAGAATATATCTTAACGGGAAAATCAAGGAAACTGAAATGAACATTTACACTGACCACATACGCCTTTGCCTACACAACATGGCTAGTAACCACTGGTATACATGTTGCAAGAGTAAATTCCTGAGTTTAATTTATTTTTTTAATTTGTTCATTAATAGATAAAATAATAACCAGTTAACACAACTCAACAATTAATCTTCTGCACCAAGCAGAAATAATTTTTATAAATATAAAATTGGACAAATTTATACAAAAACTAGAAATGTGTCTATAGGACATGGATTCCGCTCATCTTCAAAAAGGGGTCAAGCTAGACTTGAATTTTAGGGAGAACTGGACGCGAAGCAAGAAACGCAATATATATATATATATATATATATATATATATATATATATATATATATATATATATATATATATATATATACAAATAAATAAATAAAATGTGTGTTCTCTTATTTGAATTCATATTTGCATTTAACATTGGATTTAAGCAATACTTTATTTTCTAGTAGAAAATTTTCTTAGTTAATTTGGCCATATGACTCTAAAAGAGAATAATAGAAACTGCATTGTAACAAAATGTAACTGAGTAACTAGATTACATTACTGTAATTAAAAGTCGGTAAAAATGCTTAATCAACTACCCTTAATCAATTTTTTTTATATTTTTGTATTTATTTTTTTTAAAAATAGTTTTTAAAAGTTCACAATAATGGCACTAAATGTGTTTGACACAACCCCTGTACCATGTACATGCAAATGCACAAGTGTCCTCAGTTCATTGTTCCTGATAAAACATTACTGTAACAATTCATACGTAACAAACTAAAATGCATAAAATTACAGACATGGATCATTTATAGTCGGTATATGAACTAAACTCCTCTTTCCAACCGAATCAACACAGGCGTGAGTGCATCTATTTTAGGAGGGGTTTTCGTAATGTAATCACTCACTTTATATAGCTTCATTACAACAGTCCATGATAGGATTGCAAATTTATGGTGTATTTATTTGTCTACCTACTTGTATTAATTTTAGGCACTGATTAAATATTATCTTCTTCGCAGCTTTTTTTCCATATTTTCACAAATATGAGTCACGTCAGGAAACAACTTTGACCTTACAAAGCTTCTCCCAATTCCACAACATAGCACTGTCCCATACTTTTCTGACCTATATAATTGGATTTTAAAGTTAAATCTTAAATAACATAATACCTAGGCTTTGCATTCTATGAATTGTATATTTTTCTGTATGTATTTGCTCGATGATTTACGAAAACAGGCAATCTAATCAACTGGTACTTCCCAAACAGAGCAATGTCCACCATTTTTTCCCTGTTACTGGCACACTTAGTTTCAAACTAATTTTATGATGAAATAGTGTACAAGAGGCAATTAAAATATCCAGATCACCAATTTTATTCATAAAACACAAATTGCTATATACATACTGTTGTTAAAGTTTTGAAACACAAGTTTGTATGTTTTTGTCATCAAAGGATAACATGCGTAAATCGGGTAGTGACAGGGGCCTTAGTTGCCAATTCGGGAAATGGTTAATGGTCAATCAGCTATCGAAACACATGCCTGTGAATGTGCAAGAGGTTGTTTGTCAGCGTAAGTGATATCAAAACTAGGCCTAGCTGCTGATGGCTTGAAGAATACCTTTCGTTACAACACAATACTAGAATAAATCTGCCTAAGGTGAGGGGATATCTCATGTACCTCTAAAAAAATCGCAGGGTGAAGTCGTTTTCGCTTTCATAACAGAAGAAAGTGAAGTTTACATTTTTTTGGTGACTTAATCGCCTACTTCGCCTGGTAGCTTGACCCCTGCTTCAACTGTGCTTGAATAAGTGGTGCAATGAAAAAAGCGCTGTAACACCATTAGAGGGGCCATGGGTGGCCAAGTTGTCTAAGGTGCTTGCCTTCACAAATCAGTGACATCTCACCTCTGTTCACATGGGTTCAAGCCCATCATATGCTGAAAAAGCAACTTTTTAAGTAAATTATGTTTCTCTAAGAATACTTAAGCAATAACATTATGTTAGGAATATTAGCCTGCTATCTCATGAATCCAGCCCAAGTAAAATACAAAAATCGTCTTTTTTTCTGTCCATTTCAATAGACAAAGAGCAATAACTCTTGCCCATTACCTCCTCCTGGCACTGCCAGGTCTCACAAGTTTTAGCTGAGCAAGATATTAATGAGAATGCTTGCATGGGGGGGGTGATCGGGAGGGTTTTTAAGTAATGTGATTTGGTAAGTATTCTTGGAGAAACATAATTTACTTAAAGGTCAGGGGCCCCGAGTGGCCGAGTGGTCTAAAGTGCTCACCGTTCCGGATCACTGCCATCTCACCTCTGTCTGTGTCGGTTCGAGTCTCAGGCTCGGCTAACGTGGGTATGTGAGAAAGCCTGCCAGTAGCTTCTCGTGGGTCGGTGGTTCTTCC